>JALMQS010000136.1:5770622-5898809 GCA_024734495.1 Forficula auricularia
CCCAAAGCATGCTTTGCACGTAGCACGCGTTTTGCCGACTCCCAACACTCTTCGCGGTCAAACCGGAGAAGTGCCGACCACTTCATTCGCCAAATACATATATCCCCATGACTTCAAGGAACTGGAACTCTTCTCCCAGCCTCCATCTTTCCTAGCACCTATAATCTTCAAACCTTCAAAACCGGGGTGCATAGACACCTACGTCTAAACCCTCTCTCATAATCAACTTTCCCTTCTCTTCGGTAATGCAAGGGTCTTTCGAGATCCATAGGAGCTGCATCTTTACTGGCGCACCACTTCTTGCATTCGATTGCATTAAAAAAAAAAAAAAAAAAAAAAAGCTGAAACCCTCCTATTTACTGGGTTATATAGGAAGATAATTTTTTTGAGATCTACATTTTTCAATCTCTATTGATTTTTTAAGAATAAAATTAATCTCATAGCATAAATAGTTATTGAGATATTGACTCGATTTTTCTAGGGGGCAAGGAGTTTTCTAGGGGGGGGGGGGGGCAGTGCCATTATCGAACAAATTATTCAACAAAAATTTGGTTGGGCGGTCGCCACACCTTGCTCAACCCTGGCGCCGCCCTAGGAAAATTCTCTAACTACGCCAATGTCTATAGACAAATGGGGAATATTCTGCGATTTTGTTCCAAAAACGTGTCAATAGACATGAATTTGTATCTCGACATTGTCTATATACAGAAATCGACTTTGTATCCAAGTGTGAACTAGGCTTTTGACTCTATGATCTGAAATAATTTCTAACTAAGATACCTCTATAGTAACGAAGTGGTAAAGGAATAGATATTTTATTTAGGAATGAGATTGCATTTGATAACATGTTTAACATGTATTTTCAATAGCTTTTATTTTTACTAATAATGATATCATTTTGAGTTTTTTACAATAATTAAATTAATAATTCCAATGGATTGGTCATACATAATACATTATAGTCTTAATTTTTTATTTTTCAATGAGTAATTGCATATCGTCGCTGATCTTACAAAAGATCGTAAGTCCAATATTTGGTCAAATACGTTTATACCGACCAACTTTTCACAGCGCATCTGTCTATTGAAACCTTATTATTCTATTCCAATTTAATTTCGCGCTACGGACAAATAATAAATATTCCATTGTATTTGTATGTATTGTTGTTTAAAATGTTTTTTCTTGTTTTCTGTCAAACAATGAATTTAGGAATTACGAGGTTTTCTAAGATCAGCGACGATATCTTAATTGACACAAAATCAAAAATTTCATCTGCATTTTTATTAAAACAATTGTTTATTATTTTTTCAGATTCATTACTCTCAATTATGGGTGGCTGCTGTGAAAACTGCTTCTCTCTCTTAAATGCATTTGGTTTCTATTTTCAATTCATCTCTATAATTCAAAAGTTGTGCTCAAAGTGAAGTCAAAAGGATACCATCAAACCAAAGGTACTAATCTTATAAATATTTATTAAAGTAAAGAAAATTTTTGAAAATTTTTTTAGAAACTTTTTAAAATATAAAATACTAGGTAGCTTTCACATAAATAAAAGATCAGATGGTTGTTTAGCACGACTCTATATATACGAGCTTTTCGTGCGTGCCTTCGGCACGCCCTCGAAGCTCGGCCCTCCGGGCTGGTGCCCTGGCGGGCGGCGTCTCCGTCCAAAAATTGTATTCCTCTTAAAAAACCACACTCCAAATGTATACCTGTAAACTCCCGAAAATACATAGTCTCTTAAAAGTTTCGCCTCATTTTTGTCCTGACACAGCTACAGAAATGAGGCTCTAGATATGAATCTGGAAGTATTTTTTTCTATAATCTACAGCATTGTGATATTTTTTGTGTGGAAATAGATTTATTTAAATAAGTGGTATCGTGTAAGGAGGAGAATTATATTATATCATTTTTTTAAAATTTGGGATCGATAATCGATATAAGGCTCCAAATATTTAAAAGAGATCAGGTGTTGTTTGTATGACAAGCTGCTCCAGTATTGCAATGAGAAACTCATATGGGCATTCGTGTCTTAAGTCGTTTAATTTTGTAAAAATCAAAAAATAAGAATAACAAAATTTAGATTTTTAAAAAATTATAAAAAAGTGGCAAATTATTAAAAAATAAACAAATAATATATAAATCAAATAAGATGTGATTGATTTCTTTTTCTGTGCGCAAAGAAAAGCGAATTGAATATTTAATTTTTGAGTGGTGAAGGGGGGGGGGTAATAATTATCAATATATTTAATGTTTCTTAATTTAAAATCAATTGGAGTCTTTCATTTCGAAATTTGAGTCCATATTACGATTATATTTCAAATTTGCCGCAAATATACCGATGGCGCTCTCTCTCGGCAGCATTACGTCAGCGTTGCCGCAAATTAATCAAGACAAATATATATAGTATATCGGAGTATAAGCCCATCTTCAGGAGTTCAGAAAGGACACTGACTTTTGTCTTGTACTTTGTGAACTCCTGAAGATGGGCTTATACTCCGAAATATATATAGAGTCGTGCTAAACAACCATCTGATCTTTTATTTATGTGAAACCTACCTAGTATTTTATATTTTAAAAAGTTTCTAAAAAATTTTCAAAAATTATCTTTACTTTATTTAAAATGTCTCACCAAGAACCTACACCATTCTCCCTTAACATAAATAAATATTTATTGTTAAAAAAAATCATTTCTGACCTTGCTCTTTATATTATTCTTTGATCAAACAATATATAAGTTTGAATAGTCTTTGATCCTATGATCCAAAATAAATTATAACTGATTTACCTATACGAACAAAGTGGTAAAGGAATAGATATTTTATTTAGGAATGAGATTACATTTGATAAATTAATAAAAAAGTTTAACATGTATTTTCAATTGCTTTCATTTTTATTATTAATGATACATTTTGAGTATATTTTGATGTTTGGTTGACCTAGCCACTGAGGACTTGTGCCTCTAAGCAGGTCGAGTAATAAAGATTTATTTATTTATATTCGAATAATTAAATAAATAAATAATTCCAATTGTTAAATAATTTGAATTTATAATCTTATTTTTTTATTTTTCAATGAGTAATTAGTCAAATTAAATTTTGAATTTTTTCATCATTAATAAAGAGTATTTAATTTACGTTTTAATAATTTAACTTTTTTCGTGATTGTGTTATTGTTATTAAGCATATGATTGAATTCAGTTAAGGTAGTTGGTTCACCATATGGGTTTTCTTAGGATTTTTTGAAATTTTGACAGATTATTATTTAAACACTTCTGCATCGATTGGTGGCAAATTTATGAACGATATAGTTCCGGAGATATTAAATTCCAAAGATAGAGTTTTTAAGACTCTTATACATTGCACTATACTGGATATTGGAAAATTTACATACTTATTTAATTATAATTAAGAAACTCTTCTTACCATTGTTATAAAAAACTAAACCAACATTAAATAATAACTAATACATTTTTTAGGAAAAATTTAAATTCATAGTTACAACACAGTTTCTGAGATATTAATGAATAAATAATGAAAAATTTCCATTAAAAACAAGCTCGCAACAACGCATTTATTTAAACTAAAAAGTGGGCTAACTTTAGCAATTTTTTTGACGTTTTTTCGCTTCAGCCATTGTCGCAACAGCTTTCAATCGCTTATTAAGAACTTTTTGTTTTATAAATCTCCCTTTATAATGTACTTTATCTGAAATTTCTGTGATAAAATATATTCAAGTTCGGACAGCGTTGCCATATTTCTCAAACGAGCACGGGATTGGCTAGTAGTGGTACACAAACAGCAAAAAGTTTTGGGCTTATGAATTATGAATCTTTATTGTCTGTACTATATACTCTAGCATTTACTTTTTGCTAGTATTGTCACGAAACAACTACCTTAATATTGGCTTTATAAGTGGTTTGAGCTGATTCATCTTTTGACTCCATGATCTCTTGCGTTTCACATTATTTAGACAAACCATTTCTCGTCCCAAGTGATAATTCTTTTTAAAAATGGTTTATTTACTTGAAGCTTTAGAAGCAAATCTCTTGGCAAACAACGAAATGACTTTCCGAAGGACCTAATAGTATTAATTTGTAGATATGTGTCTTGATAATGTCTTTCAATTTGATTCATAATAGGGATTCTTTTTCATTCAAAAATAGTTTTTCAATAGAAACTCGAATTTCTATACAGTTTAATGAGGGATCTCCATTATGAGCTGGCAGCATTTTGCATTGCTATATCTTAACTGACACAAATCAAGAATTTCATCTGCATTTTATTAAAACAATTGTTTATTATTTTTTCAGATTCATTACTCTGATTTATTACTGATGGCTGCTGTGAAGACTGGTTCTCTCTCTTAAATGCATTGGGTTTCTATTTTCAATTCATCTCTCTAATTCAAAAATTGTGTTTAAACTGAAGACAAAAGGATATTCCAATCACTTATCATCATTATGCAAAGGTATAAGTATATCCTATATATATATATATATTTATTATTAAAGTAAAATCATTTCTGACTTTCCTCCTTACATTATTTTTTGATCAAACTAATATATAAGTTTGAATATTCTTTGGCAGCATTGTAAAGTGACTGTATATCTAACCTTTTTAGTATAATGATTGAAATTTCTTCAGATAATTGAAATATAATATGTGCCCATAATTATGAAAGTGGTCCCCTTAGTTTCGAGATATTTAAGGTTTTATAAAATAAACAAGATACCAATTCTGTATAATGAGACAACTAGAAATCCACTTAACGGTTTAATTTTATGCGATTTTTCAAAACCGACATCTTATTACTGTACTTTTTAAATGGATGGGACATAAAATATGAAAAAACTAATTTTTTAATTTTTTGACTTAGACCACTTTTATAATTATGGGCACATATCTGTCTCGAATGTCATATTATCTAGATTCAAATAAAACAAATTAAAACCTCCTGAAAAATAATTATAGGAGTAAATCATTTCCATTTTATCTATAGATATGTTACAAAAAAATGGAATCGATTAATACCTATATAATAAGATATATTTTTACGGCTAAATTATTATTTTGGCTTGGATTATATATATTTTGACTTGGATTATATATTTATTTATTTATTTATCTCAGGGCTCCAGAACTCACCCTCCCACCCCCGCTAAATTATTATTTTGGCTTGGATTATATATATTTTTGTTTATCTCGGGCCCCAGGACTCGCCCCCCCCCCCCCCCCCCGCCTAAATTATTATTTTGACTTGATTATATATTTCTGTTTATCTCGGGGCTCCAGGAATCCCCTCCCCCATCCTTTAAATTTTTATTTTGGCTTGGATTATATATATTTTGTTTATCTCGGGGCTCCAGGACTCCCCTCCCCCATCCTTTAAATTTTTATTTTGGCTTGGATTATATTTATATTTTTGTTTATCTCAGGGCTCTAGAACTCCCCCCATCCCTTTAAATTATTATTTTGACATGGATTATATATATTTTTGTTTATCTCGGGGCTCCAGGACTCCCCCCATCCTTTAAATTATTATTTTGGCTTGGATTATATATATTTTTCTTTATCTCGGGGCTCTAGGACTCCCCCCCCCCACCCCTCCCCGCTAAATTATTATTTTGGCTTGGATTATATATTTATTTGTCTCGGGGCCCAGGACACAGGATATAGTATATCAAGATTTTGGCCGGAATTTTCTTTTCTTTGATAAATAAAGAATATAAAATTTTAAAATTTCTATTAGTTTATTATATTTAAGCTTAGTACCAGAGCAGGATTATCTGGCGAGCGTGCTATGTCTTAACATTTTTACTTCTCAATTAATATCTATTATATCTTGAAGATACCCCAAATTGGTGAGAAATATCTATTAAAGCCAACATTCTTGCATGGAAAAATATTAAAAGCACCTTATTGGATGTTTTTTCTTGCAGACAGACTTGATAGATATAAAACTGAGGATTGAATGGAAACCATGGATAAATTAAAAGATGGCTTGTGTATAATTAATTTAATGTTGCTATGAGTTATGTTGAGCCCTTATTAACCAGAAAAACTTCCTTCTTGTCTTATTGAACATTACACCAGGTTCAAAAGGGCTCAACATACCTCATAGCAACATTAAATTATAAGAAAATATATTGGGACCTTTTCTTTTTATACCTGAACTCCTTCATCACGGTTCAAATGAAGGAAAATTATTACATGCTTCCTTCATTGACCTTTTAAAACCTGAAGAAGGAGAGAAGATCATCATGTCTGTTCAAAAGTATAAAAGAAAAGGTTCCAATAAGTTTTCTTATGTTGGTAATCATCTTTATATATTTATATCCTTGGATTGATTGTCTTCCATTCAATCCTCAGTTATTAAAAGCAACCTTTTAAATGTAAAATGTCTTCTTTTGACATAATTTTTATTAAATTTCTATCTCTCGAGAAATTAATTATTTTTTTTATCCAATACAAGAGGCCTCATGGCCCTTGATCCTTAACGCCTACACCTACAAGTTTCCTCCTTCTTGCCCACATTTATTTCTATCTTCTTATTTATTTATTTATTTTATTTGCTCTTTTTAGATTAATCAGTCTTCTATGGAAATGTCCATCTCCTGTGACCTGAGTCCACGCCATCCTACATCATCTGATATCTCTAGGATCTTTTCCAATATAAGTCTCTCTTAATTATGCAATATTAATCCCGTATGACTTTGCCTAGCTAAATTTAAATTTATATCCATCATTTCTTTTGAATTTAGCTGAATCTGAGTAATTAAAACCCATCATCAGTTTTCCAATTTTTTTAGAAAATAAATATTTGAATTTCGAAGGGATTATACTTATTTCTAGTAGAGTATTTATAAAGATATAGGAAATCATAATTTCGTCAAAAAAAAAAACTCTAAAAAAGTTACTTGTTTTACCCTTGAATTTTAAGAGAAATTTGATAAGGGTCCCCCTTATCATCAGTTTTCCAATTTTTTTAGAAAATAAATATTTGAATTTCGAAGGGATTATACTTATTTCTAGTAGAGTATTTATAAAGATATAGGAAATCATAATTTCGTCAAAAAAAAACTCGAAAAAAGTTACTTGTTTTACCCTTGAATTTTAAGAGAAATTTGATAAGGGTCCCCCTTATCATCAGTTTTCCAATTTTTTTAGAAAATAAATATTTGAATTTCGAAGGGATTATACTTATTTCTAGTAGAGTATTTATAAAGATATAGGAAATCATAATTTCGTCAAAAAAAAACTCTAAAAAAGTTACTTGTTTTACCCTTGAATTTTAAGAGAAATTTGATAAGGGTCCCCCTTATCATCAGTTTTCCAATTTTTTTAGAAAATAAATATTTGAATTTCGAAGGGATTATACTTATTTCTAGTAGAGTATTTTATAAAGATATAGGAAATCATAATTTCGTCAAAAAAACTCGTAAAAAAGTTACTTGTTTTACCCTTGAATTTTAAGAGAAATTGGATAAGGGTCCCCCATTATCATCAGTTTTCCAATTCTTTTAGAAAATAAATATTTGAATTTCGAAGGGATTATACTTATTTCTAGTAGAGTATTTTATAAAGATATAGGAAATCATAATTTCGTCAAAAAAAACTCGAAAAAAGTTACTTGTTTTACCCTTGAATTTTAAGAGAAATTTGATAAGGGTCCCCCTTATCATCAGTTTTCCAACTTTTTTAGAAAATAGATATTTGAATTTCGAAGGGATTATACTTATTTCTAGCAGAGTATTTTATAAAGATATAGGAAATCATAATTTCGTCAAAAAAAACTCGAAAAAAGTTACTTTTTTTACCCTTGAATATTAAGAGAAATTTGATAAGGGTCCCCCATTATCATCTGTTTTCCAATTCTTTTAGAAAATAAATATTTGAATTTCGAAGGGATTATACTTATTTCTAGTAGAGTATTTCATAATGATATATGATATTTAATTAATTAATTTATTTTGAGTTTTGAGAATTTCCTTCATGAACAGTCTTAATATAAATAAATATTTTTTTGCAACGAAATTTTCTTCTGGAGAGAGACGGACTGGTAGAAATTTTAATTGAAAGTAATGGAAGGCAGCCCAGAGGTAGTGAGGAAAGAAAAAATTAACACATATAAAATAAGGTGTAATTTATTGGAATCCTTCCTCCTTTCCTTTCAAACCGACGTTTCGGAGGATTTTTCCCTCCTTCTTGACCCTTTGAAACCCTGAAGAAGGAGGGAAAAATCCTCCGAAACGTCGGTTTGAGGGGAAGGGAGGAAGGATTCCAATAAATTACACCTTGTTTTATATGTGTTAATTTTTCTTTCCTCACTACCTCTGGGCTGCCTTCCATTACTTTCAATTATAAATAAATATTCTTATAAAAGTTCAATTTGACGATAGTTGCAGAATTAAAATTTCTAATGAAATCACCAAAGTTTGTCGACTTATAAACTCGAGCTGTTGGGGTTCGATTCCCAAGGGGTGAATACAACTCTGTGTAATAAAAAATATCCATAACATATTAGAAGTATTTTCTTATTGGAGAGACGGAGAGAAGTTACAAATTAAAAACAGTTTTTAATCTGTAAACTCCTGATGATGGACTAATATATTGAGTTTGTATAAACCTCTGAGTTTTATTTCATTCACTGTGAAACTACACACCCTTTACTTTATTAATTACTATCATGTTTCACTTAAAACCTACACCATTTTCCCTAAGTAAAAAAAAATTATCTCTTAGTTAAGAATTAAAAAAAAAAAAATTATTGCCTGTTTATTTGGAAAAATAACTTCAAAAGTACTTTTAATCTAAAGTTAATAAAAAAGGTGACTATTTTTAATTAATAAAATAAATATTCATATAACGTTTCAGTTTGTTTTTTATTTAAATTAAGTAATTTCACTACATGGAAAATAATTTATTTGAAAACATTTTAAATAAAATATTGTAAGTAGAATTATTTTTCTGTTTTCTTTTTGTTAATTTGTGGAATGGTCGAATCGAGTTGCCCATCTGAAAAAAACAAGATTGGAATTAATATATTTTATAAAATTGGAAATAGAATTATATTTTATATGACGAATTAGAATTATATTTAAATATTAATTTATTTAAATTTAATTATATTCTCTAATAATTTTATGTATTTCTTTTACAGATCACTTGCTGATTCAATCTCCTGCTTACTGTTCATCTCCAAGAAAATTTATTATCTTTTGAATATGATAATATTTTGTAAGTTTAAATAATTATATATTATATGTTTGAATAATAATTGATGTGTATGTATAAAAAAAATGAATAAATAATATTTATTAAAAGAAACCCCTCTTTCATTTCAAAATTCCTAATGAGATCCTTTGAAAGCCAAGCCCCTTCATCACCTCTAACTCCGCCGGCCTGCTGGCATCCGGGTTGCCCGGTCGCCCCTTAGCGGCGGGCGGGGCGGAGCTTCTCCCCTGCTCGAGCCGCTTCTCCGCCGGGAGTCGGACGGCTCCGCTGGCTTTCGGCTGGCCGCTTGGAGGGGACACTGGCTATATAAGTCGTGTTTCGCGTTGGGTGGATGGTTGGGGGTGGATGGTGGTGGGATGCACACCTCAACACACATTGTCTGGATCAGAAGGTCCAAGAGAATTGAAAAAATATATTTTATTTAAAATATATCGCTTTTTTATTTATAGTAGTAGTAAATCTGTATATAGACTTGTAATTTTTTTTCATTTTATTAGATTTATAGTAGTAGTAAAACTCGACTTAGGTATTTTCATCTATTAAGTAGTAAGTAAGTAGTAAAAAAGCATTTGGACTTTTAATTTTTTTTATCATTTTATTGAATTTATAGTGGGCCCTTATCAACATTATCTTAAAATTAAAGGGTACAACTTTTTTCGAGTTTCTTTGACGAAATTATAATTTTCTATATCTTTATAATACTCTATACTAGGAATAAGTATAATCCCTTGGAAATTCAAATATTTATTTTCTAAAAAAATTGGAAAACTGATGATAAGGGGGACCCTTTCAACTTTCTCTTAAAATTCAAGGGTACAAAATGAAATAAAGTCGATTTCTCTATGTCTTCAGCAATGGTTACCAATAAAAACCGAAACGTCAAAAATCCATGATATTCTATATATTTTTCAAAATAATTTTTAACTTTTATCATGTTTACCCATTTTTGTTAATGTTTCTTTGCAATATAACGAGACTATAGTTTCGAGTGCTTTGCCTCACACATCAATTCCTGTGAATCAGAGCCGGATCTATATAGATTTTTGGGCTGCAGCCCAAAAAAAATTCAGTATATTTGTAATTACTTTACTCCTGTAGCCAGCTATCATTAAAATAACATTTCCGCTTTTTAGTTGTAATGTTCATTTTAGCAGTATAATTATTACAAAGGTATAATTAGTACCTAGTTTATAATGAAAGGAAGTCCAAATTATTTGAATTTTTTATTCAAATACCGACGTTTCGGAGACCTTTTCTCCTTCTTCAGGCTAATGAATAGTTATTGATGGGTGAGTATAACTCGGCTTCATTTGTCTCTTTTTCAGTGATAACAACAATATTACAATACTTTTCATATCATTATATCATAAGTGTACTTAGTCAACATACTTATGATATAATGGTGAAAAGTATTGTAATATTGTTGTTTTCACTGAAAGAGAGACAAATGGGAGCCGAGTTATACTCACCCATCAATAACTATTCATTACCCTGAAGAAGGAGAGAAAAGGTCTCCGAAACGTCGGTATTTGAATAAAAAATTTAAATTATTTGGACTGCCTTTCATTATAAACTACTTATTTCGCTTACCAGTCGTTCTAAGAAAATAAATAAAATTAATTACAAAGGTATTTTTAAGGAATTTCTAAAAATATATAAAATAATTTCAATTCTTTTTTAATACATAATATTAAAAAATTAATCGTTAAATTACATTTACCTATTCAGTAAATAAATTTTGTTCTAACTTACAGAGCAACTTTATGGAAACATATTTTATAAAAATAAATTCATACAAAGAGGTTCAGAAAAAAATATTCCAATGCATTTTCAGAATATTTTAATCTAAATGCCTTTGCTTTGAATATTAAAGATAAAAAGAATTTTACTCGTTAAAAAAGCAATTTTTAAAAATTTAAAGGGTAAATAGTTCAAAGTAGGACACTTGACCTTTCCTACATGAAGTAGGACGTAGAACAAATATCGCAAATGTAGGACTGCTACCGAAAGTAGTACGTGTGGCAACCCAAAAAAAGGGCCACCAGTGAAGACAACTTCTTTTCAGCAGAGATGTCTATTTCAGAACTTCTTTAGGTTAACAGCCATCATTTTTATTTGTCTGATCAAAAAATACCAACTGATTTCGCTGTAATTTGGTCAATTTCAAACTCTGAAATCCGAGGGCCTCCTCTTTGAAGAAATGTTTGTGTTTCAAAATCAGTGGTTCCCAACCTTTTGTGGCCCATCTCCCCCTTTCTGGAGGTTGACTAACACCTATCGCCCCCTTTTCATTTTCATTATATGCCTAATTTTAATTTGAAGTAAAGTGTAAATAATAATAGTGATATCTTAAATAAGTTATTAATTTTTTAAATTTGTTAAAAAATGCACGTTACTGTTGTTTCTGAGGTTTTTAATGATTGAGACATTGATTTAGTAAAAAGCTCATAACTTGGTCAATTTTCATCCTATCACAATGGGGTTTTCACAAAAATGTTCATAAAAATATTCAGAATAAGATAAAAAAAACACTTTTGTTACTGTAGCGCCTTTTATCTTAAATCCCATTTTAAAATTGTATGTTTTCTTTCACTCCCACTCCCCTAGCTCACAACTTAGGTACTCCCTTGGTAGTACATATATCATATATATATATATATATATATTTATTTATTAAATAAAAATCATTTCTGGCTTTACTCCTTTTATCATTTTATATGTATTTTTTGATCAATCTTAACCAAGTTGGAATATTCTTTGACTCTATCTGAAAACTGAAATTATCTATATCTTAATTGACAGAAAATCAAGATTTTCATCTGCATTTTATTAAAACAATTGTTTATTATTTTTCAGATTCATTACTCTCAATTATGGCTGGCTGCTGTGAAAACTGGTTCTCTCTCTTAAATGCATTTGGTTTCTATTTTAAATTCATCTCTATCATTCAAAAATTGTGTTCAAACTGAAGACAAAAGGATACTCCGATCACTTACCATCATTATGCAAAGGTACTAAGTATATCGTATATATATTTATTATTAAAAAAAAATCATTTCTGGCTTTGCTCCTTATATTATTTTTTGATCAAACTTATATATAAGTTTGAATAGTCTTTGACTCTATGATCAGAAATAAATTCTAACTCAAGTACCTAATACAAACGAAGTGGTAAAGTGAATAGATATTTTATTTAGGAATGAGATTACATTTGATAAATTAATAAAAACGTTTAACATGTATTTTCAATTGCTTTTATTTTTACTTAATAATGATATCATTTTGATTACAATAATTAAATAAATAAATAAAAAAAAACAACAGATTGTTCATACAAAAAATTTTAAATAATAATAATATTAATTATTATCATTTCCGTCCATAATTTAATTTATAATTTGAAAGTTTATATTGGGAAAATAAGGACAAGTTTTTTATGTGTGACTTTTTTATTTATCCACCAACGTTTCGTCGACTTTGCCGACTTCTTCAGAACTTCAAATAGTCATGTCACACATTCGTTTAAATTTTCTTATTACCTTCGTTACCATTGAAGGCCATCAGAATACAATTTTCAAAAGATATTTGGCACATTAACAAAAAACACAATTTTTTCTCTTTTTAATAACAACCTTATCAATACAGAAGAGTAATCACTTCTTACAAAAAAATAGAATGGTGGATAAATAAAAAAGTCACATAAAAAACTTGTCCTTATTTTCCCAATATAAACTTTGCAAATAAATCTTAATTTTGTCTTTTCAATGAGTAATTGGTCATATTAAATTTTGAATTTTTTTCATCATTAATAAGAGTATTTAATTTACGTTTTAATAACTTATTTTTCGTGATTGTGTTGTTGTCATTAAGCACATGATTCAATTCAGTTAAATCGTTCAATCTTTGTTGAATAGTATTTGAAATATTGACGGTATTGTATTCAAGCTAGAATTTGTGTATTTAATCTGGTTATTTATCTGTATATTTGTTCTGTTTCTACGATTAATTTGTGGATTTGTTTCTTGATAATGTCTTTCAATTTGATTCATTTCATAATTGGGATTCTTTCTCATTTCTTTCAAAAATAGTTTATATTTTTGATTAGAAACTCAAATTTCTATTGAGTTTAATGAGTGATCTCCAATTTGAGCTGGTATTGAAAGCATTGTCAAGTGACTGTATATCTAACCTTTTTAGTAAGATGATTGAACTTTCTTCAGGTAATTGAAATATAATATCTGTCCAGAATGTTATATTATCTAGATTCAAATAAAACAAATTAGAACCCCTGAAAAATGATAATAAATCATTTCCATTTTCACTTTTGAATACCTATTCCAAAAACTCGCATATTTTTCAATTTTTTGCTATTTGACCATGAAGGAGCATGTTTTCGATAAAGACCACTATATACATTTTCAAACTAGATTAAATCTTCTACAATTTAAACAAAGTTTCAACTTAATTGAATAATGTCAACCCGTGCCGCAATGAGGTTGAAGTTTTGAAAAACTGCAATTTTGTGAAAAATCGCAATTTTCCTTATAGAATCAAAACCACTCATCGTAAAAACTTAATTCCTATCTCATTCTGCAGGAAATTTTGTTTACTTGAACGTTTACTTGGACCACTTTTTTGATAAAACTCATATTTATAGAAATGCAGCATTTCCATGACCCATACCATTGATTCATTTCTATTTATAAATTTCCAGGTACTTCCCAAGCTCCAATCGACCTTTCTTAATCCTAAATATAAATAAACAAAAACTTCTCATAACTTTAACCCATCCTGCTACCTGCTCTCACCTATCTTCCTTCACTTATTGTTAAAATTAAGAAATTAACTTCTAAAACAGAGATAGATATTGACTCGATATTCAAATTTTAATAAATATCTAATTTTAAGATGGGTAAATAAGCAAATATTGTTCAAAAAAAATCCCAACCCTCTTAAAATTCTCCAGAGATTATTATTAAACTTGGTTTATATTATGGCTCTAGGAAAATTTAAAGTCGACAATTTTATTCCGACATTAAACGCCGCAATCTATATTTTTGTTTGATTTAAAAAAACATTTTTGTTAATAATAATAATATTAATATTAATAATATTTCTATTGTTCTATACCTATATATTTAGGCCGAAATTGAGTTTATAGACCGTGACTTCATAAACATGGCCACCACTCAACGCCTGTAGACTATTCCTCTTCCGTGCTTATGAATACAATTGGTTGTATAAGCATAGGCGCAAAATGTAATATGTTTTGTATTCAGTGTGTTTGTGGCTTATACCTCGAAATATATATAGAGTCGTGCTAAACAAGCATCTGATCTTTTATTTATGTGAAACCTTCCTAGTATTTTATATTTTAAAATTTAAAAAGTTTCAAAAAAAAATTTCAAAAATTTTCTTTACTTTATTTAAAATGTTTCACCAAGAACCTACACCAATCTCCCTTAATAAAATTAACAATATTTTTCTAGTCAATGAGATAAGAACTAAGTTTCTAGAATGAGTAGTTTTCATTTTATGAAGGAGAAACAGCGATTTTTTGAAAAAATTGCAGTTTTTCAAAACTTCAACCTCATTGCGGCACGGGTTACCATTATTCAATTAAGATGAAACTATTTCAATTGTATCAAATTTAATCTAGTTTAAAAATGTATAGATAGGTCTTTGTCGAAAACTTGCTCCTTCATGGTCAAAATATGAAAAATCGGAAAAAAGTGCGAGTTTTTGGGATATTCAAAAGTGATCCCGGGGGCTGTTTTTTGGATCCCCATTAAAAATCGAACTACTGGACCAATTATCTATTTTTTTTAATCGACGCGAAATTGTGTCTTCTTTAATTTACTATAGGACGGTTATTTCCAAAATATGGACCGTTTTCGAGTTATAAGAGAAAAACTGGAAAAAGTCCGAAAATTTCGAGGTTTTTCGGAAACCAAAAGTTGTCCCCGACACTTTTTGGTCGCAAACTTAGATTTGATATACTCGAGATACCAAACGATCTTAGAAAAAAAAAAATCCTCAAATTAATGTAAGCTGAAGCACTTTTTGGATCCTCTATTTACTGGGCTATTACTTCTCTTCAAATTGTCTTCATATTATTCAGTCTAATATACTCTCCCATTATTAATCAATTATTTCCTAAAAACGTGTTTCAACATCTATTGATTTCTAAATTTTCTGATTCAATTTAATTTTTTATAATTTTTTTTTTAGAAATGAAACGCAAATCAGTGCAAACCTCTATTCTACAGTTTTTCAAAAAACAAAAACTAAGCAGCACTGTTGAATCAGAAAATATATGTATGACACCAGTACAAACACTTTTGTCTGAAGAATCATCGTCTACTTTACCACCATCGGCGTCAACGCCATCGTCATCATTATCGATAACTTCATCATAATCGCTCTCTTCGATGCAAGGGATCAATCGGTCATTTTATTAATAGAAAGAAAATCTAGAAGACGTCACCAAATACAACATCATTAAAAACTCTAGCAGCCACCTCACAACTTTCACATTTCCGTTTTCTGTTCACCAAAAGCGGAACACCGAAGAAAAAAGATATATCAAACATCATCATCTTGTAAATCATGAATGGCTCGTATATTCCGATATTTTTAAAGGTCTTTTCTGCAAACATTGCGTAATATTTGCTGATTTTTGTGGAGCAAACAGAAAAATTAATGTGGAAAAGTTAGTAACAAAACCTTTGACAAAGTTTGCAAAGCTATTAGGCAAAGATGGTGAATTACAAATGCATGAAAATTATAGTTTTCATAAAAACTCTGTCACTGCATCCGTTAGGTTTTGTCAAGTTTTCAATGATCCTTCGAAATCGATTACAAATTTAATTGATTCTGATAGGTTAAAATTAATCAGAAATAATCGTGAACGGTTAATACCCATTATTAAAACTATTATTCTCATGGGTCGCCAAAATATAGCTATTCGGGGTAAGCGTGATGATGGAAGAATACGTGAATTAGAAGATAACGAAAACCCATTGCAAAGCGGAGGAAATTTCCGAGAACTTTTAAGATGTAGGGTCGATGCTGGTGACACTCTTCTTGAAGCTCATTTGAAAAATTCGACTTCGAATGCCACTTACATTAGTAAAACGACACAAAATCAATTAATTGAGGGATGTGGAGACATCATCAAACAAACTATTTTAAGTCGTATTAAAAAGGCGAAATATTTTTCTGTAGTGTTTGATGAAACAACTGATGTTTCCACGATTTCACAACTTTCGATAGTGTTGACTTACGTTTATAATAAGAAAAGATATGAAGATTTTGTGGAATTTATAGATATTCATGAGGCAATTTTTGTTAGCCGAGAAGTTGGACAGGAACCAAAAGTGAGTGGAAACTTCTAGGGAAATTAGTTCAAAAAAACTAGAAGAATTTGGCTTAGTTCTTAATTTTTGTATTGGTATTGGAACTGATGGATGCTCCGTAATGACATCTGAAAAAGTAGGCGCCGTGAAAGAAATACAACAAAAAGCTGAAAATGCTGTCCATTGTCCTTGTTATAACCATAACTTAAACTTGTCGATTTCGATATCATCAAATGTTACAAGTATTCGAAATTCTATTGGAATAATTAAGGAAACAATTTCATTTTTAACCTCGTCTTCCAAACGCAGAGTGAGAGTAAAATAAAAAAGCTTTGTCAAACGAGATGGGTAGAACGGATCGAGTCACTTGCTGATTTTTCAACAGGTTTTGAAAACATAATAGACGTTTTAGATGAAATCTCGGAGTGGGGGGACATAAATGCTTCTAATAAAGCAAAATCTTTAACCAATAGTTTAACCAAATTTGATTTTTTAATTTCGTTACATTGCCAAGTTTCTATACTTCACTTATTTTTACCCTTGAGCAAAATATTTCAAAATAAATCTACCCATGTATTACATGCTAAAAAATTAGTCAATGATCTACTTGAAACTTTAAAAACCATAAGGAAAAATTATGATTCTCAGTTTTCTGAAATTTTCGAAAATGCTGAAAAAATAGCTAAATCGCTTAATATAGCAATCGAAGTTCCGAGACAAACGAAACGGCAATTAAACCGAAATAATATTATTAATTACGGACCGGAGAGACTTTTACAAAAAGAGCATATATATTCCTAGCTATGATAATATTATTGTGGATATAATGAACCGTTTTTCTGAAAAATTAATTAATTTTGTTGATTTAAACATTTTAATACCTCATAACTTAATAAATACAGAAGAAAAACTTCTGAAAATAAAAATTGATAAAATTTCTAGTAATTTTGCTAAAGTCTTGGGTATAGATCAAGTGAATTTAAGATATAAATTTAATATAGAAATTTTATTATTAAAGCAATCCATTCAATCTGAGACTTCGCCAACTATCCCTCAATTCTGAGTGAAACACTCGTTTATCTTGACGAGGATATTTATCCAATTATATTTTCTTTGTTATCCATTAATTTTGGATTACCTGATGTAAGTGTGGCTTCAGCGGAAAAAAGAAGTTTCTCGTGCTTAAAAAGATTAAAGACTTACTTAAGAAATCAAATAGAGCAAGAAAGATTGGTAGGTTTAGCCTTATTAAATACTAGCTGCGCGCTCCGCGCTTCGGCGGCCCCTCTTGGCAGCCGGAGGACGCCCCTGGACCCCCAGCCCACGAACCCCACCCCGCACCCACGACACCCCCGAAACCCACCCAGCACCCCTACCCCTGGACCATGCCCCCCACCACCCCGACACTCCATTCAAACCCTAACCCATGTACCCCTATGGTACCTCCCCGCCCCCCACCCTCCTCGGACCCCGCACCCCATCCACACCCGGACCCCACCCCCGTGCTCTCCAACTCTGCGCACCACACCCCCGTCTAGCCCCCTGGACCCCCCCCCCCGCTACGCCCCTCTGGACTCCACCCCCCCCCCCTTGCACCCCCTCCCTACTTCGCCTCGCTCCTCACCCCACCCCGGGGCACCCCATACCCTAACCCATCCCCACCCCATTCTCCCACCCAGTTTTTGCATTTCTAGCCTTCTAGTGACCCACCGGTTATGTATAGAAAATTTGGTTGAGTTTGGTCCAAGAGAAAGAATTTTCATTTTTTGACCCCTCCCCCATTTTGGGTGGTTAGTTTCTCTAGAGGCCCAGAGATTATGTATACAAAATTTGGCTGAGTTTGCTCCAAGGGCAAGAATTTACATTTTTCACCCTCCTCCCCCCCCTTTTTCGGTGAGTTTTGGGAAATTTTTTCAAACAAAAGTTGTCAGAAATCACATCCCCTACAACTTTGCATATCATAAAATTTGCCGTAGGGTTAATAGCTTAGGAGTTATTTGATAATTTTCATTCAGTGCGTCCCCCAAACCCCCCTTCTGGGCTCAAAATATCAAAACGTTATATAGCTAAAAACGTAAGTTAGAAGACATCTGATGCAAATATGAAATTTCATAATAATCCCTTCAGCCGTTTTGACGTGAATCGTGAGAGCAACTTTTCGGAAACCACTGAAACAGACAGACAGGAATTTTGTTGAGGGTGTTTTGCTTGAAAAGTGTGCAATCAAAATTTGGCGTGATTTGGAGCAATGCTCAAGACAAAACCTTAATTTTATATATATAGATAGATTCTTAGGGATATAAATGTAGACATTGTTAAAGTAATAGATTTATTTTGCAATAAAGGAAATAGAAGACTAGATTTTATAATAAAGTAAGAATTAATTTAAGGAGAGTCTTGGAGTCTTGACCATGCTTACTATACATTTGAAGATCTGACTTCGGATTTCGTTGGCCCAAGACTGAAGACTTCGATATATATATATTATTTTATTCTCATTGTTATTACTGAAACCTGTTTTTATGCAAAATCCAAATATATAAAATTAAGCATTCCTTTTCTTTATATAAAAAATCAGTCATACTAAAATTCATACTAAATTGTTTATTTCTTTCTATACAATTTATACATATATTCCACTGTTTTGTCATTGATCGCTCTTTTCATTATTTAAATATTAAATTCGAATGTCTTTTTGTTCTGTATTTTATTTTGGAACTTAATTTAATTTTATCTCTTCAAATTTGCCTAAATAAATTTTGTTCATTTAAACATTCATTTAAAACTTTTATTTACCCAGAGTGCAATCCATTACACACATTTCTTTTTATTACAGAATCTATACTTATCATTTTATTTTTTTACTATATTAACTGAGAACTAAATCAAAGGTTTTTAGTCAGGGACACTTAAAGGTTACAAGGTCTACAGTCCCTTGGAGATGTAAAAAATTCAAGCTTCTAAGTCAACGTATTCAAAAGACAGGCCCATTTATGTCACATATTTTGATACTCGCAAACAAATCAAAACCTATACTTCTCATTGATCTAGAATCATGAAATATGGCAAGAAGCAAGGTCTCACAGCACAAGTAAAGGAAAAAATATAGTTTTTCAAGCGACTGCACCACAATGTCCTACGACTGCTATATATTATTGGTGAAATATTTTTGTTGAATGTTATATTAAGGATAAATAGCGTATTTCTTGTAATTAAACAATACTATGTATTAATTGAATTTTATACTAAAAATAAAAATATTGTTATATTCTTGGATTTTTTTTTAATATCGCCCTCCCTCCCCATAAAAAATTTCTGGATCCCCCCTTGTACAGGAAAGTTATCTACTCTTATTAAACGAGCAAAAATTGCATATTTGTTTATATATTTATTTATATATATATTTATTTATTTATATATATATTTGTATCTTGGTTCTATTTTGAAAACGGCCCTACCGATTTTGATGAAACAAAATCTATTAACAAGTTTTGAGGATGAGAAAACGATCTGGCTAGGTCTGGACCTCATCAAAATTCATCTTAATTGATTTTTTCTTAATTAAAGTAATTATTGATAGATGAAAATCTCAATAAAAAAAATTGATTTGACGCATGTCAGATTAGAACCAGAGACCTCTTGCATCAGAGGCATAGACTTAACCAGTAGACCATAGAACAATTTTAAAAATCTTTGCTTTTTACTTTTTACTAAAATGAATATTTTTGAATTAGACATTATTATAAGTGTGGAAATAATTGAATATATTATATATAGCTATCTATTTTATAAATATAATTTATTGAATAAATTTGAAATATGTATAATTGAATTAAGCTAAAAGAAAGACAACAATTAATATACTATATATTTGTATTTTTTAATTTTGAAAACGGTTCTCAAATAAAAATCGACATTTTTATCAGAATTTTTAAATTAAAAATAATATTAAAATAAAGCTTTTAACTGAAGAAAAAGTTACCGAGCATCGCTCGGTGCCTCCAGGATTAATTAATAGCCAACACACTAACATACCTATTAACAGATCTAGCGCGCTGGACTGGGAGATTGAATATATAACATCTCAGATTTCAAATTCATTGAAATTCAGTGTTTGATATAAAAAAAACGTCATGCGGACTAAACGCGAAATGACGTTGGATTATAGCTTAATGGATCATATCTTTTTCATTCTCTCTTGGTCCAGACTTAAGACTAAGGCAGACTCCAATAGCTACAACCAGCAGTAGTCTCGCGATATATATCTTGTTTAAAAAGCGCGATCAAAACGAATTCTCGTTACATATGTTAATTATTCTTTAATATATTATTGAGAAAATTATAAATTTATTTAAATTCATTATTTCAAGCTAGAAATACATATATAAATTCAGATTTTATTTTCACTATTTCACTTAACATTTGACAAAAATCACCTGCTTTCGATTCGCTGATCGAATCAAATACAGGAAAGTTATGGCAAATTATTATTTTGGCTTTGATTATATTTATTTGTTTAACTCGGGGCTCCAGGGACGCCCCCCCCCCCCCCGTCACAATCCTAAAACTGGTTTGACGAACCACTCACATTCACATAAAACATTAAAAAAAAATAGTTTTAACATAATAGTGCAATTTAACTCTTTTTACAGGAACTGAAATATATTTATCAAATTATTCAAATCAAATCATTTTTAAACTTGCCTATACAAGATGTGTAGGCATGGGCGGATCCAGGAATTTTTTATGGCGGGGGCGAATGTATACAATGTGCCCGATGTATATAAGATCTACTTTTTATCTCGAAAGTGTATCGCGATCGAATTGTCTGCAGGGGGGGGGGGGGTCCCTCCCCGCACACACACACACACACATAGAACTTTATTTTCAATTTTATTAATTTTTAAAAAAATAAATGTTTTTTTTTGTTTTTTTTTACAAATTTTTTGCCGGGTGCACGGGCCTCTATGGGGGGGGGGGGGGGCGGTCTCCCCCTCCCCCCTCTGGATCCCCGCCCTTGGTGGTAGGGTGATTAATTGAAAAGAGGATGGATGTTTTCAGGCAAACTTTGATTCAATTATATTGGGTTGATGTGAATAAATTAATATACCTATATTACTCGTTATTTAGTATCTCAGTATTGAATTCACTCCAAAAACAATCTCATCGTGTTTATAAATGTTCAAAAGATTAAAAAAAAATTATTAGTTTCAATCATGATTTTATTTCTATCTGGATTCCGATACCCAAGATATCTCAATAAAGGAAAGTTGAAAAATATTCTCATTCTGGTTCCCAAGTGTTTGCATTTCCTATGGAGCAGACGCACTGATAGATTCTTGGGCTCTCTAGCTTTAGAACTACAGGTACAAAAAATGTAAAAAATATAATTTTTTCTCTAGATAATTCAAATAATATGTCTCACGTCTATAAAATTTAGTATAATATTCGGTTGATTAAAAATTTTGCATTTTGCGCAATATCGCATTAATGATGACATTTCTTAGTTAAGTATGCATTTAGAAAAAAAATTGTTTTCTTGTTTATTAGGATACACAACCTATATTGACGAATAATAAGTACTTGTAAATCTAAAGTTAGTAAAAAAAAGTGAATATTTTTAATTAAATAAAATAAATATTCAAATAACGTTTCAGTTAGTTATTTATTAAAATTCAATACATAGAAAATAATTTATTTGAAAACATTTTAAATAAAATATTGCAAGTATAATTTGTCTGCTTTCTTTTTGTTAATTTGTGGAATGGTCGAATTAAGTGAGTTGTCCATCTGACAAAAACAAGATTGGAATTAATATATTTTATTAAATAGGAAACAGAAGAATATTTTATATCGACGACATGCCTGCAAAGCCCCTAACTCAAATTTTACCGAAAATGAGATATTAGCATCAAAAGATAGGTAAGTAGGTATAACCCTTATCTTTTGGTACTAATATCTCTTCTGTAAAATTCGAGTTAGGAGGTTTTGCAGGCATAGCGTCGATTTGACGAATTAGAATAATATTAAAATATAAATTTATTTAATTTCACTTATATATTCTAATAATTTTATGTATTTCTTTTACAGATCACTTGCTGATTCAATCTCCTGCTTCTGTTCATCTTCAAGAAAATTTTGAAAAAAAAAAAAATTTTGAATATGAAATGTATAAATCGAATTATTATATTATGTATATATGTTTGAATAATAATTTATGTGTATAATAGTATATAAAAAAAAATAATTGAATAAATAATATTTATTAAAAGAAACCCCCTTTCATTTCAAAATTCCTATTGAGAAAAATAAATATATAGAAAAGCTTACCAAGATGCTGCAAACCTCAGCTGAGCACGTGAGAAGGAGCAGAGTGGTTCCCAATGGACACGCCTTAGGGCCAGTTGTATGTCGGTTGGTAAAGTCTTTGTAAAAAGTTGACAAAGGGTAAAACCTTGATTCACGCTCGGCGGGATGGCCAATCAGATGAGACGTACTTTCATCTGATTGGCCATCCCGCCGAGCGGTGAATTCAAGGTTTTACCCTTTGTCAACTTTTTACAAAGACTTTACCAACCGACATACAACGCTTAGGCAACTCCGGTATTTACCTTAAAAATAAAAAGCCGTTAACTGGTATATCTTATCACTAATGTGAAAGTCGTGTGCTGCCAGTTGATTTATTTTTAGTGAACGTTTTGAGCTAGAACTAAATAAATCTTGGCACAAACTGTTGCGTATTAATATCAACTTGTGTGTAAAATTTGAGATCCTTACTTAAAATAGATTAAGCGCTCTCTATATAATAATTTATTTTTGTTTTTTCTGATTTTCTGCATTATTCTAATCTTATCAAATAGTTCTTAGTTTTGGAAATACAAACATATTGGCCAAAGAGAGTTTAACTCTTTGATTTTGACTTTAAAAGTAATCGCGAGTAACGTTATGGGAACAGAAAGAAATTTAAAAATGTCTTCTTTAAACTTTTCGCAATTTCCAAAAAATGAGTGAGCAAAAATTTTTTGAGTGAAATTAAAACAGCTAGTAATTTTCAAGTATGATTTTTTCTTCTTTGTGTTTTAGCTCTTTAGCTGAATTCCGATACCCACTATAACTCAAGAACGAAATCTTCTTTGTTAAGAGCAAATCCAAGTGGATGTTCTCTTTTTGGTGGAAATTATTTTTATTTTAGTAGCCACCAGCTTCTGCCATTACCATATACTCTTAAGGAATAGAGCTGTTGCGTTTCTAGCAAAGGTAAAGGGGCTCACAACTCACAGTATCTCCTTTTAGTCTTTTCCATTCAATCAATGGGAGGCAAAAGTATACATCACGAGTGTAAAAATAGCAACAGCACAGAAGGGTTACCCGCTTCAGAACAAGTCACACCACATGTATCTTAGCTTTGGCGATCTTCTAGAAACCGGTGCTTTAAACATGCGAGTGCAAATATATATAAATAAATACTTATTAAAAAATGAAGATGAAGGCCATATATATATATATATATATTTGATCATGAATATTTAATTGAATGAATAGTACTTTGTGCATACCTATTGCCTGGTTCCCTAGAAACACTAAATAAACTTGAAATTGAGAATTTTTACCTAAAATAAATAAATAACATATATTTTTCCCTCTTTACTTTACCATAATAGTGTGAATATCACAACGAAATTTAATACGTAGATTCTTCAAATTGAGATTACAGGGTATTATAATCGTGAATGAAAAAGTGTTTTTTTTTCTTTGCTTGGTTTTTTCGAAATATCTCAAAAACAGCTGAAACTATTTAATTAAAAATAAACTGACACGTTCTGATGTGGCCATCCACTTGACTTTACCATACAACCTGGCCCCTCACTTATATTAAATATTTAATAAAATTATTTATAATCGTGTTAGTCTGTGCGTTATCAAATTTTTGTGGACGAGCTAGCTCACAAACTAGTGTGAATATCAAAACCAAATTTCACACGCAGTTTTGGTGCATTGAAATTAAGAGCTGATTAGATTTTGGTGCATATCGACCCAAAATTAAGGGGGTGAAGGGGGGGGGTTAAAAATGAAAATCTAGGCTATTTGAGCAAACTCAACCAAATTTTGTATACATAATCCGTGGGCCACAGGAAACTAAAAATACAAAATCTAACCGGCCAAAATGGGGATGGGGGATGAAATTCTAGGCTCTTGTACCAAACTCAAATGTTGTATACATAATCAACGGGCCCCTAGAAGTCTAAAAATACAAAAACCAACCCCCCTCCCTCTACATGATAATAAATAATTTTATTAAATATTAAATATAAGTGAGGGGCCAGGTTGTATGGTAAAGTCAAGTGGATGGCCACACCAGAACGTGTCAGTTTATTTTATGAAGATATTTAATTTTTAATAAGCCAACCTATTTATGAAAAAATTCTATCATCGATTTGAATGTTAACTTTTTCTTGTTCCCATCAGGGAAGCAATAAATAATGTTATTAAATTATTTTTCTAGACAATTCAAGGTTATATCTATATATACGTATACGTTGCAGTAAAAACCCGTTTTTTTAGTAAGAAGGTTTCACTGAATACCTTTGTGGCAACTAGAGTTTACTGATGTTGGTTGAGTTTTGTTCAAAGGTCTAGAATCTTCATTTTTTGACCTTCCGCCTCATTTTGAGTCTTTATTTTCAAAATTTTCAAAAAATTACATCCTCTAAAACTTTCCTTCTAATTTTTGACATTTTCGTTTATATTTTTTTGAAAATAAGCACCCAAAATGAGGCAGAATGTCAAAAATGAAGATTCTTGACCTCTGAAACAAACTCAACCAACATCACAGAGTAGTAAACTCTTGTTGCCCCAAAGGTATTCAATGAAACGCGTTTTAACTAACAAGCACCCGTTCTTATTAAAAATGGGTTTTACATTTACTGCAACATAGGTATACATAATATATATTTACATAAAACTAATCTCAGCAAAATACAAAATGTGGCCGTAAAAATTCAGATGAAAAATGTCGATGAACGATTTTCCTCTAACTATGGGAAATTGGCAATCTTTATTATTTTGCAGACAGTGCATACATTTGTTTGCCGAGAGATTAAAATCTCTGCATAAAATCCAAAAATATTGTTTTTTATTATTATTTTGAAGATAATCAAATGTAATCATCTGGATTCATTAGTTTTGATAAAATATTTTACCATCAGAATATAGGTACTATATTATTTATTAATATGAATGATAATAATAATATTTGTTTTTGCTAAAAAATAAATGGTAAAGGAAACTTAAATTTTAGATAAATGGACAAGATGTTGATTTTGAATAACCAATGAATTCAAGGACGATTGTATTTTCACCCCAAATTGGAAATGTAAACAGTACTTTTAGTAGTCATAAAAATTTTACCATTTTTCTGGAATGATGTAATGATTTTATGATCGATTTGTTTACCCACGTCACTGCTATTTTTATGACCACCTAATTGAAAAAAGTGTTTTACTTTACCTGATAGTATTTCATACTGTAGAGTTAGTTGAGCTTGGGATATTTGAAATTTTTCAATTTACTATACGTGGTAGGGTGAATAAATATAATCGTGTATGAAGTTTTTTCCTTGGATTTTTTTTTTCAAAAAGGGCTAAAACTATTAATTAGGCCATGTCGCTCGAATTCATGAAAAAATAAGCTGACGTGTTCTGATGTGGCCATCCAGTTGACTTTACCATACAACCTGGCCCCTCACTTATATTTAATATTTAATAAAATTACTTATAATCATGTAGGAAAGGGGGTTAGTTTTTCAAATTTTAGACTCCTGGGGTCCCACTGATTATGTATACAAAATTTGGGTAAGTTTGGTACAAGAGCCTATATTTTCATTTTTTGACCCTACACCCCCCCTCCTCATTTTGGGCGGTTAGTTTTTGCATTTTTAGAATTCTGCGGTCCCATTGATTATGTATACAAAATTTGGTTGAGTTTGGTACAATGAGCCTAGATTTTCATTTTTTGACTCTCACCCCCCCCCCCCCCCCCATTTTGGGCGGTTAGTTTTTGAATTTTTAGACTTCTGGGATCCCACTGATTATGTATACAAAATTTGGTTGAGTTTGCTCAAATGGCCTAAATTTTTAATTTTTAACCACCCCCCTCCACCTCCTTTAATTTTGGTTCGATATGCACCAAATTCTAATCAGCTCTTAATATCATTGGACCAAAACTACGTGTGAAATTTGGTTTCGATATTCACACTAGTTTTTGAGCTAGCTCGTCCACAAAAATTTGGTAACGCACAGACTAACAGACTATCAGACATTTTGACAAAACAATTATTGTCTCGAAAAATATAATTTTTTCGATGTTCACTTATTAGAGCTTTTTTGTAGAGCGAAACGCCATGGTTTCGCTCAATTTTTAAATCAAAATAGTCTCAGCCGCTTTTGAGATATTTCGAAAAAAAAAACACTTTGTTCATGCACGATTACAAAACTTGACCATAAGATTATCACTTAGTAAAGACTGACAAAATAGGTGACAATCTTTATCAACTGGTGTAGACCCCACAAGGTTTTCACATTAGTTTCTCCCTTATTTGAAATCATCATACCAATTTTCTTCATTCAAATTACTTCAATTTGTGTTTCCCACAAGCTGTTTTGAGAAAATCGGGAAAAAAGACGAAATTGCAAAATAGCAAAAATCTTCAACTAAGCTCCATTGATTCCAATCGGAATTTATTCCTATTCATTGAACAACTCAAGTTATTTGATAAGTGTACCGATTATTTATTAAATAATACCAAAAATGTTCAAGTAAACTACTCATTGTTCAATTTTAGCCAAAATCTTAAGGTACTTCTTCTAGCCTCTAGATAGCTTAAATTTCAAATCCGATAGCTCTGCGACTTATCGTATACGGGATATGAACGCTTAAAATATTTATTTTACGGCACTCTTAATTTAAATCTTTTTCATTTATTTCAATCGGATTAAAATTTATACACGACTAATAACTTATGACACTTGATAAGTACACCAATTTTTAAAAAAATCGTTATAGTTGTTTTTGATAAAATCGCAAAAAAAACAATCTTTGATGTAATTATCAACTTCCGGTGTTCGGATTTCAAAAAGCTTGCTATAGTCGTTCTAGTCTATATCGAGCTTAAATTTCGAATTTCGTAGCTCTGAGATTTATGGTTGCGAAAAGCAGGGGGGAGGGTACATACAACCACTTCCGGTTCTTCGATTTTAGTCAAAATCTCGAAGTACTTCTTCTAGACTAGTGGTTCCCAAAGTGGTCCACATAGATCCCCATGGTTCCACGATGAGCTGCAAGGGGACCATGCCAATGAAAAAATCAAATCGGGGGTCTATGAGAGGTAAATAGGGGTTCACGATAGTGATGTAGTAATGTATTTCTTGAAACGCCTATTTGGTTGTTTATCCCTTTCCTAAAAAAAAAAATCATTGAAAATCTTTAAAATCATTAATAAATATATTTTTGATTCGCAAGTTTTAAAGCTAGAGGAGGCCAAAATTCAATCAGTTCTCCGTTATGGAAATAGAAAATTTTGACAGGAGAACGAATTTTCTATTACCTCTTTTCAGTTTTTCAGTAATTGAGTATCGATCCAGATAAATTTACATAGACGGAAAAAATCGATTGTATTCAATAATTTAGAGACGTACCAAGTAATTTAATAATTAGTTAAAATCATACTCGTTCCAGTTATGAGATTTTCTCTGACATTAGGCAAATATCAGGGCCGCCCATGGGGGTGGAGGGCAAGAAGTACGAACTCTTGGGGGGGAGTACATTTTTTAAACTACAGTAAACTATTGCTTATTTACTAGGCTCATAGCAAAGATAAGATTAAATAGATTATTGACCTATCAAAAAATAAAAATATTTTTAACTTTTAATGAAAAAATTTGGTTGAGTTTGGTAAATGGCCAAGATTTTCATTTTTTGACCCTACACCCCCCTCCCATTTTGGGTGGTTAGTTTTTGCATTTTTAGACTTCTGGGGTCCCACTGCTTATGTATACAAAATTTGGTTGAGTTTTCTCAAATGGCCTAGATTTTTAATTTTTAACCTCCCCTCCACCCCCCTTAATTTTGGGTCGATATGCACCAAAATCTAATCAGCTCTTAATCAGCGCTCCTCGGACTGGGGGTTGCCCACATAAACAAAATCAATTATTATAAGGGCAACTCCAGTCTGGTGAGCACTATTGCAGCAAGGTTTGGGGTGGGCTCGGGTTCTGGGAGAGTTGAAGCCATCATACTCTCGTGGAAGGGAGTGTGGTGGCATAAAACGGTGCCTCCCGTTGTAGCCCTGGGAATTTCC
Organism: Forficula auricularia; assembly: GCA_024734495.1. Lineage (NCBI taxonomy): Eukaryota > Metazoa > Arthropoda > Insecta > Dermaptera > Forficulidae > Forficula > Forficula auricularia. Next base: position 5,799,572 of record JALMQS010000136.1, read on the forward strand.
CAGAGAACTTTATGCGATATGACCTTCAGGGCGATGAGGGGTTCTTTGATGAATTTTTATAGCTTCAACAGGAGAACTTATAGGGAAATCGCTATGCGCTAGAAATTGTATAAAGAAAAAAAAATTGTAAATATATTATGTAAATGTTCCTATAATTATGTAAATACTCCTATAATTAAATTCACCCGACTATGTAAATATTTCTTGTTAGTGGAGGCCCCCACCTGCGTGGCCCAATAAACGAAAAATCAATGGACCAAAACTACGTGTGAAATTTGGTTTCGATATTCAGACTAGTTTTTGAGCTAGCTCGTCCACAAAAATTTGGTAACGCACAGACTAACGGACAACAGGACAACCGGACAACCAGAGTAACAGACATTTTGACAAAACAATTATTATCTCAAAAAATATAATATTTTCGATGTTCACTTATTTTGACTTTTTTGTAGACCGAAATACCATGGTTTCGCTCAATTTTTTTAATCAAAATAGTTTCAGCCGTTTTTGAGATATTTTGAAAAAAAGAAGGAAAAAAACACTTTTTTCATGCACGATTTCAATACTTGACCATACCTTGTATGGTAAAGTAAAAAATACTGTATTTAATAACATTTTATTCGCACACGATTGCAAAATAAGTTTCATACTGTATATGAAGACTATTTAAATTGAAATTACATTAGTGTAGTTTATTTTAAAGTTATCCAATATAAACATATATATATATATATAAGCAAAATATCTACGGGAATTTTCAGTCAGACATTTGTCCGACTTGTTTATTAAAAACTAGCTGCAAGGCCCGCCTTCGGCGCCCTCTTACTAGCCAGGGGGCACGCCCTGGACCCCAACCCACGAATCCCACCCTACACTGCCCCCAGCCCATCCAGCACCCCTACCCCCGCACCACGAACCCTTGCCCAGCCCCGCCCCCATACCACAGAGCCCAAACCTCACCCCCCACTCCAACCCACCACACTCCCCGAAACGTCCGCACCCCAACCCACGCCCACACCACCCGCCCCCACCCCACCCACTTCGGGCCACACCCACCCCCAGCACCCCAACCTCACCCCCCACTCCAACCCCCGCCCCCACACACCACACTTCAACACTTTAGCACAACCTGCACCCCCACCTCCGGTTCCCCCTGCCCCGTGCCACCCCCACCTACGCCACTGGACCCTCACCCCACTGAACCCCACATCCACCAACCCTTGCACCACACCCGTGCCCCCCCCCCCTACTCCGCCATACTCCCTAACTCCACCGCCATTCCACTCCACGCGCATCCCATGCCCTAACCCACCCTCCACCCCCACCCCGGCGCACAGTTTCCTTGCATTTCTAGCCTTCCAGTGACACCTCAGATTATGTAAACAAAATTTGGTTGAGTTTGGTCCAAGAGCAAGAATTTTCATTTTTGACCCCCCCCCCATTTTAGGTGGTTAGTTTTTGCATTTCTAGCTCTCTAGAGTCCCACAGATTATGTAAATAAAATTTGGTTGAGTTTGGTCTAAGAGCAAAAATTTTCATTTTTTGACCCTCCCCCTATTTAGGTGGTACTAGTTTTTGCATTTCTAGCTCTCTAGAGGCCTACAAGATTATGTGCTACTAAAATTTGGTTGAGTTTGCTCCAGAGGGCAAGAAATTTCTATATTTTTCTCCTTTCCCCCCTTTTTGGGTGGTTTTTGAGGGGGAATTTTTTTAAACAAAGAGTTGTCAGTAATCACATCCCCTACAACTTTTGCTCATTACTCAAATTTCCCGTAGAGTTAATATTTAGTTTAAGAGTTATTTGATAATAATTTTCATTCAGTGCACCCCTCCAAACCCCTTTTTGGGGTCAAAACATCAAAGCGATTATCTGGCAGCTAAAAACGTGAGTTAGAAGATTCCTACTGATACAAATATGAAATTTCATAATAATCCCTTCAGCCGTTTTGACGCTGGAATCGTGAGCAACTTTTCATAGCGAAACCACTGAAACAGACAGACACTACAGATGAGACGCACTGAACTGTGAATTTTGTTGTGGGTCGTTTTCGTTCACAACTTTGGCTTGAAACGTGTGCAACCAAAATTTGGCGTGATTTGGACTCATGTACAGACCGACAACCTTAATTTTATATATATAGATGCTGAAAGAGAATTCTTTCGGCAGATGATTTGATTGCATAACCTGATCTCGCAACCTCATCAGATATATCTATAGCTTAAGTTCTAAATACATTTCAATTCCAAGTATCAAACGAGCGAGATCCAAACCTGCAAAATGGCAATTTTTGGTATCAGAGGACGACTAAAACGAGTATTTTTGAAAGACTTGAATTTAAATTTCCTACTTGATGTCAAAAAGATATAAGTAAGTAAAATTAAATAAGTTCATATGGAAAAATGAAATTTATATGTGTAAGTATAATCGGATATGGTACACGAATAAGAATTCGGTTCCGAATGTGATGATAATAAAATCTAGAGTAATTTTCCATGAAGAAATATAAGTTTGCAAATATTTCACTAGTTAGTTATTATTATATCATAAGGTAATTAATAAAAACAAAAAAGTTTAAATTTTTAATTCTTAAACAAAAATACTACTAAAATAAACGAAAACAAAGCTGATGTGTTCTGAATGTGGCCATGCCACTTGACTTTACCATACAGCCTGGCCCCTCCTTATATTTGATATTTCATCAAATTATTTACAATCATGTAGGGGGGGTTAGTTTTTTTGCATTTTTAGACTCCTGGGGAACCTCTGATTATGTATATAAAATTTGGTGGAGTTTGGTACAAGAGCCTGAGATTTTTCATTTTGGGCAGTTGGTTTTTGCATTTTTAGACTTCTGGAGTCCCACTGATTATGTATACAAAATTTGGTTGAGTTTGGTAAATGGCCAAGATTTTCCATTCTCTGACCCCCCCATTTTGGACGGTTAGTTTTTGCATTTTTGGACTTCTGGAGTCCCTTGCATATATATACAAAACTTGGTTGAGTTTGTCTAAAACGGCCTAGATTTTTAATTTTTAACCCCCCCCTCCACCCCCTTAATTTTTGGTCGATATGCACCAAAATCTAATCAGCTCTTAATCTCAATGGACCAAAACTACGTGTGAAATTTGGTTTCGATATTCACACTAGTTTTTGAGCTAGCTCGTCCACAAAAATTTGGTAACACATGGACCCAACAGATCAACCAGACAACCAGACGGACTAACTACACAGACATTTTGACAAAACAATTATTATCTCGAAAAATATTATTTTTTCGATGTTACACTTATTAGAGCTTTTTTGTAGAGCGAAATACCATGGTTTCAGCTCAATTTTTTTAATCAAAATAGTTTCAGCCGTTTTTTAGATATTTTGAAAAAAAGAAGGAAAAAACAACTTTTTTCATGCACGATTACAATACTTGACCATACCCTGTATGGTAAAGTAAAATATAGTCACTTATATGAATAAATGAGTGTTTTTAATTGTAGAGGTCACTCATCTGAATTATTTATTATTTTACCTTTTAAAATTATTTTAAGACAAATTGCATTTAAAAACATAAATTTAAATTCCACTACCCATGAATAAAGGATTTACATTTTCCAAAATAAATAAAGACAAAAACCCTTCAACTGTTTTGCTTTTCTCCATGAAGTTATATATACATTTTAATTTAAAAAGCATACCTAGTTGAGTTTTTGCTTTCAAGGGAAAACTAAGAAAACTTCTAAAGAAAGAAAAACTATTGAAAATTTTTCCCTAGATTAGAAGAGTTTTTAATTTGTAATGAATATATTATATATGCATGTCTTCTACTTAATATACCTATTTTTATTTATTTGAGAATATAAATGATTTGCATTCATTTTCATATTTAAATATTATTATTATTATTATTTGTTTATCTGCGCGTCTACTACTATGGTCATTTGCGCCATCACGAAGGTAAGAATAATGTCATATAGCAATAACGACAACAAACAAACAACAACCGTATACAATTAAATCAATTTCAACAAGTGTACTCGATTCAAAAACTCGAACAATTTCTCAAAACCCTCCTGGTCAGTCAACAGGCTTCCGATTGATACACCTTCTATCTTAGAATTTATTCTTTGTGCGCTATACCATATCAAAATATGGTCAACCGTGACTCTAGTATAGCAGGTTCCACACCATGGGGGATCCTGTCTTAGAATTAAATGACCGCGTGAAAAAAACAATGCCTTATTCTTAATCTTGTTATGATAGTCTGCATTCGTCGACTCAGATTATATATTTCCAAGGGACTAACAATTGGTTTTACTCGTTTAAGTATAAATTTATATATCAATGAGAATTGTTTCGACCGCGCTTATTTGAAAAAGCTATTTTATCACGAGACCACTGCGGATTATGCTATTGAATTCTGTGGAGTCTTAAGTCTGGACCAAGAGAGAAAAAAGATCTGATCCACTTAGCTACAATCCAACGTCATTTTGCGTATAGCCCGCTAGACATTCGGACGGATCACCAAGTGAACTTGAAATCTTAGATGTTATATATTCAATCTCCCAGTACAGAGCGCTCGTCTCTTAGCATGTATGTTAGATGCTTGCCATAAATTAACCGAATGTTTTCTACATTTGATTCGATCACGAATCAACTGTAGAGAATTTTTGTCAAATATTGAGTGAAAATAATATTTGAATGTAGAAAACATTCGGTTAATTTATGGCAAGCATCTAACATACATGCTAAGAGACGAGCGCTCTGTACTGGGAGATTGAATATATAACATCTAATATTTCAAGTTCACTTGGTGATCCGTCCGAATGTCTAGCGAGCTATGACGGATTGTAGCTAAGTGGATCACATCTTTTTTCTCTCTTGGTCCAGACTTAAGACTCCACAGACTTCAATAGCATAATTCTCAGTGGTCTCGTGATAAAATATCTTTTCAAATAAGCGCGGTCGAAACAATTCTCCTTGATATATAAATTTATTTAAAATCATTATTTCAAGTTAGAAATATATAAGTTCAAATATTATTTTCAGTCAATATTTGACAAAAATTCCCTACAGTTGATTCGTGATCGAATCAAATGTAGAAAACATTCGGTCTCGTTTAAGTATTCTATTTTCATTCTTCCATTCGTCACTCCATAATTCATATTTAAATATTACGTATACATTGACTATATGACTATTATAAAATGCAAGGGGATTCCGCGACATTTCATCCCCCGACAAAACATCCCCCGACAAAACATCCCCCGACAAAACATCCCCCGACAAAATATCCCCGGACAAAATATCCCCGACAAAATATCCCCGACAAAATATCCCCGACAAAATAGCTCATGACAAAATAACCCTTCCCCGCGTGAATCTTATGAGTAATGCAAATCGACTCCGGTTCGGTTAATATATATTCAGTTCGGCTCGGTTGGGTTCGTATAGCTCCTTTTCGGGCTGGTTTTTAGACGGTTCGGTTGGCATCAGCAAAATTTAGTCCGGACGGGGTGTGTTTCGGGCTCCCATTTTTTTCTAATCAAACACACATTGAAAACCGAACAGCCAATCGTCGGGCGGGGTGTGTTTCGGGCTCCCATTTTTTTTCTAATCAAACACACATCGTAATCCGAACCAGCCAATCGTCGGGCGGGGTGTGTTTCAGGCTCCCGTTTTTTTCCTAATCAAACACACATTGAAAACAGAACAGCCAATCGCCGGGCTTGGTGTGTTTCGGGCTCCCATTTTTTCTAATCAACACACAGTCCATGTTGACTTAAATTCAAAAATAGTGATTGATTCCTATTTAATAGTCGAGGAACAACAATTTTACATTAGATTTTTGACGCTTCGATTATTATTGGTAACCATTGCTGAAGACATGGAGGTATTGGTTTAAAATCAAAAATAACGATCGATTCTTATCTAATACTAGAGGAATAACCTTATTGCATTTTTGATTTTAACTCGATTCCTCTATGTCTTCAGCAATGGTTACCAATAAAACCGAAACGTCAAAAATCCAATATAGAATGGTTATTCCTCAAGTACTAGATGAGAATCAATCGCTATTTTTAATTTTAACTCGATTCCTCTATGTCTTCAGCATGGTTACCAATAAAAACCGAAACGTCAAAAATCCAATATAGAATGGTTATTCCTCAAGTACTAGATGAGAATAAATCGCTATTTTTGATTTTAACTCGATTCCTCTATGTCTTCAGCAATGGTTACCAATTAAAACCGAAACGTCAAAAATCCAATATATAATGGTTATTCCTCAATACTAGATGAGAATCAATCGCTATTTTTAATTTTAACTCGATTCCTCTATGTCTTCAGCATGGTTACCAATAAAAACCGAAACGTCAAAAATCCAATATAGAATGGTTATTCCTCAAGTACTAGATGAGAATCAATCGCTATTTTTGATTTTAACTCGATTCCTCTATGTCTTCAGCAAGGATATTTTGTCGGGGATATTTTGTCCGGGGATATTTTGTCCTTGGGATATTTTGTCGGGGGATGTTTTGTCGGGGATATTTTGTTGGGGGATGTTTTGTCGCGGTACCTGCAAGGGAGGCTCTTTCTTAAAAAGATTGCGAGGCGTATCAAGCAGAGAATTTAATTTTTTTAATGAAGCCTACGGTCTCAACCATAGTCAAAAATTGAGTGTTCATTTTTATATCGAATTCGCCTATATATATATATATATATATATATATATATCGGTTTCGCAAAAACGGCTAGAACGATTTCGATAAAAATCAACGTTTAGATGGTTTTCGGGTCGACACTTCGATCCGTCATGGTTTCATCATCGGGTAACTTTAATTTTATTGTATTTTCTTAATTAAAGTAATTATTCACAGTTGGGTGTGTCAATAAAATTGTATATTTATTTTTTTCTATTTCCTTATATTAATTGGCCTTTTTAATTTTAAAATCCACTGAAATAGTTCAATACAGATATTATTATATTATATATTAAAATTAGGAAATTTAAAGTGGATAAAAAATTAATTTAGGAAAAAAATTAATTAGAGATATTTTCTATTGAAGATAGAGTGGTAGAACCCAATGATGAATTGATTCAAAAGCAGCCCCAGGATAATGATACCCACAAATTCTTAATTAAAGAATTTATTAGAAAATAATTTTCATCCTCTTAAAAAACACGTTTCTTATGATAGACCCTTCTTCTTCACAGTTTAAAAGGGTCAACGAAGGAACCAACGTGAATATTAATATTATTTTTAATTACAATTAAAATTTTGTGAACAGTGATCCCTTGATGATGGCCGGAGTGGTAAAATGTTAAGAAAAAAATAAATTAAATTTTGTTTCAATTTTATTTAATTCTGACTGCAAATAAAAATCGACCGAATTTAAAATAATATTAATATATCGCTTTTATGTAAGGCAAAAAATTACCAAGCAAGGCTCGGTCCTCCAGTTACTTATATATTAATTAAGTATGGAAACCTATATGTGAGTAGCACTTTTCCGGCTTATTTTTAATTTATGTTCCAAAACTTCCAATTAGTCCTCTTGTTAAAAGGCCTCTTAATCATTGAAGGTATTCACGGTTAAAATAACATGGTAGAAGCCTGTTCAGGCTGACTTTAACTCATATACAGTTCGAAGCATGATGAGTGAAGTTGGATTGCAAGAGGGGACTTTTATTCCCCCACTTTACATTAAATTGACCTAAATAACTTAATTTCGTTTTTTAAAACAAATAATAATGCAACTCATCACTTCGAATGAATAACAAAAATTAGATATTCAATTCAAAAGTCAATTATTTGAAGCGCCAAGGTGAATGTAAAACGGAATACCAAGAAATGTAATTGTCTTTCATTGGAAATAGAGAAAGTCATTTCCTTTGAAAGAGAGAATATCAAATATCGTTCAAAAAAGGTTTATTGTTTTATCAAATCGAATTCGTGATTATCCTAAAAATGCTTTCTGATATTTCATATTTCAAACAATTTGTAAGTATTGCATCTTTTAGTATCCAGAACTGCACCAGCGGCTAGTTTTTAGGGTTCTGTTTAAAAAGGAAAACAAGACCCTATAGGGTCGCTACAAGGTTCAAGGTCTGTCAGAGCATTGTAGCTCATAAAGTATTAAATAAAATACAAACTTGAAATTTATGTTATATGTATTTATTTTTCCCGAAAAGGAAATGTTTATTAAAATTTTAGTCAGATTATTATTTTGGGAAGGTTTTTTATCATAAGGTATGATATACCCCTGTAAAGATCTTTTCAAGTAGAATTTGTATATATATTTTTTTAAATTTTATTTAGTAAAAATGGAAGCACCAAAGTGGCCTATTTTAATTGATTTTTATACTTACCTGTCTTTATAAACTGCTCAACTTAAAATTATACAAAAATTTCACATATTCACTCACTCTCTCCTTATCAAAATGGCAAATAAGAATGAATTTGATATCTCAAGTTTTTGGAAATTATAAGATATCCTGTCCGACTCGCACTTGGCCGGCTTATTTTTCGCCTCTTCCAACATTTATTATCATTTATACTAAAAAAATATATTTATTTTTCGTAAAAAGTATAAATTATCTAAATGTATTAGCTCATCAATATTTCCGTGTATTATTTAAATTTTCCCATTTTTTATAAAGTGAAAGCATTTTTGTTATTTTTTGTACTATTTCCTTTTCTTGAAAAATAGCAATGTCATCGACTTTTAATATTTCATTTAACTATAATCTCGATAATCCGGTCCCTTCGGTGATCCGGTATCTTTGGGATGAGGTAAAATCAGTGGCGTAACTACCGTTTGAGGCCCTTGGCAAATTAATCGGATAGGGCCCTCTCACACCCAATATAAAGAACTTCAACCAACTTTAAAGTTTTTTTTATTTTAAGTCACTACGTAAAGTAGGTACATAAAACGCTATTATAATTAGTTGATTTTCTAGTTACTTTTAATTTAAAGCGCGTACTGGACTGATATCACAATTTTTGTTTTAGTACAAAATTCCTTTTTTTGGGCTTTCTGTTCAGCAAAAGTGTTAATGACATCATCAAAGTTCAAATTTCTGGCCTTGGAATGTTCGATGGAAGTTGCGTAACCTTTCTTGTCCCATAGAATTTCTTAAATAAGTTTTTATCAATTTCAATTTTGAAAATGATCGCTCGGCGCTAGCCGTAGTCACCGGAATAGTTAAAAATAACAGAAATAAAGTGCACCCTTCAGGAAAGCTTGAACAAATAAAATGATTAAATCAGCAAGTTCTCCTATAGAAGATGACGTTTGTATTTCGTGTCTAAAAGTGGATCGAAAATTGAGAATTTCCTTGGCAAACAAGATAGATATGTCTTTTTTATATGAATCGACAAATACTAAAACAAAGAGAAACAAAGAGGTTGTCTTATGCTTGATGCAAATAAACATACACACATATATATCGAGATGATATATCTGTATATATATATTATTTATTGCATCAAGCAGAGGACAACCTCTTTGTTTCTCTTTGTGAATCAACAACTCTGCTACTCTCGGCATAACAAAAGCTTTTCAATTAAATACTCAAGCCTTTTCCAATAAATCGGTATAATTTAAATTTTGCAAAATGGTAGGTTGCAAGATACTGAAATTGGAAACAATTTTATTCATTCCAAGGAAACGTGATCTCAGTTGATTAATGATGATGTCTAATACACGATAGAATATGCTCACTTTAAACAAGCTTTCAGGATCTTAGAGACGTTCATCCTTGCAAATTTCATCAAAATGACGTTTCACCTTCCTCTGACGAATTTTAGAAAATTCAGGGTTTATAGACCATTTTTTTGCTATTCTATTTGCTTGCGTTTTTAAATGTCCAAATTCATTTCGATACTTTTCAAGGTCTTTCAGGCAGACTTGCAAGCGCGTTGAGGCATTTGAAAGATCGATGGCTTTAGATTGAAGTGCTTTAAAGGCCGCGTCGATGGTCTGTAAAATTTTGCAATGGAAAACGAGTAACTTAATGAAGTTGTATTTTTCGACCTTATTTTTCAGTAAAATAGCTTCATTTATCTTATCTGCTTTGGAATTTATTAGAATAGTTTTTATAAGCGCTTTTTGAACTTCAACAAACTTTTAAAACAAAAATGTCATCAAAACGTCCTGCTCATCTAATTGGATTTAATGTTTTTAATATTACTGAAGGAGACAATAAAAGAGTGTGTCTTCTGCTGGAATTATAAATTTTATTTATTTATAACGAGACTATAGTTTCGAGGGCTTTGCCTCTTCATCAGTCTATTACAATGTATTCACAGGAATTAATTTATGAATTCATAAATTAATTCCTGTGAATACATTGTAATAGACTGATGAAGAGGGCAAAGTCTCGTTATAAATAAATAAAATTTATAATTCCAGCAGAAGACACACTCTTTTATTGTCTCCTTCAATATATATATAAAATTCTGCTACTCTCGGCAAAAACTTTCAATTTAATATTACTGAATTTGAAGATTCTCCAGAATCCTCTTTATTAGATATAAAACTTGATGATAATATAATCAATCTTTTAATAGTATGCCCAAAAAAATTATAAATTTGTTGCCATATCAATGATACGGACCCCCGAGTTACAAGGGCCCCGATGTGTGTAAGCAAAGTTGGGTAGAAGGGCCCTCCGACAAATTTTTATACAGGGCCCATCTAGGGCGAGCTACGTTACTGCTGGGTGATATCTTTTCCAACAAATTAATTGAAATTTTGATACATTTTTTTGCTTAACTTGTGTATGCACGTAGGTAATAGAAATTAATTAAAGATACATCTAATAAATGTTAATAAATGTTGTAATAATAAATGTTAGGATCCTCCTGTGCTCACGGCCATATCGGGCCGGGGGCCCCTTCCGACTGGGGTCCCGTGGCATTTTGCCGACTTGCCACCCTATAGTTACGCCACTGGGTAAAATATCGTGCGTTGATCAATAGAATGCGACTCGTTTAATTCTGTTTACATATTATTTAGTATACAAAATCACTTGTTTCGAACTCGAAAGGTCAGGCTATCGCTTTTTACCTCGTGTTTTGTTTCCAAAATATTTCCCCTATTCCATAGTCCCGGAAATCGAATAATCTGTCAATATAGGGATTTTAGGGATCCCGTTCACAAGTAAACTCCTATTACCTATCAGTGTCTGTCGGTATGTCTGTCAGAGCACAGTAGCTCGTAAACTATAAAGAAGAGATACAAACTTGAAATTTACAAGTTATACGAGTATGTATTGATTTTCTCCAAAAACCAAAATCGTGTTACAATTTTAATTGAATGATTATTTTGGAGAGAGTCGAATTTTTTATGGTGTCAAAAATAAATAAAAATAATTTTTAAGAAAAAAATAAAAATCGACTTCAAAAAATTAAATGCAAAAAATAAAATACACTAAAAGGTATAAAATAATTATTATCTTATTTAGTTACAACTAAACGACGAAATATTAACATGAAATTACTTTTTGAAGTCGGTACCAAACAAACTATACCTATAAGCGAGCGTACCCTCCAAACGTACTAAGTAAGATCCATCGAGTGCGATTCATAAAAGGTATATGTTTGGCACCAACTTCAAAAAGTAATTTCATGTTAATATTTCGTCGTTTAGTTGTAACTAAATAAGATAATAATTATTTTATACCTTTTAGTGTATTTTATTTGTTGCATTTAATTTTTTGAAGTCGGTTTTATTTTTTTCTTAAAAATTATTTTTATTTTTCTCTTTTTAGTGATGTTATTAATAGTGATCATATCATCAGAAATTGACCAAATTAATATGACACCATCCCTAAGACACCCCCTTTCGGATAAAAAAGAACCATCGAAATCGGTTCATAAACAAAGAGGTTAGGTCTAAACAAACCTAATAAAAAAGGTCTAATACCTATGAAAAAAAATCGAAAAAAATGGGACCAATCGGAAGCTAGACTGGACCCAATGCAAAAAAAATTTTCAAAATCGGTTGACAATTGGCGGAGATATGAGGTAACATAGGCACAAAAAAAAAAAAAATTCAGTCGAATAGAGAACTTCCTCCTTTTTTGAAGTCGGTTAAAAATACATGAGGTAAGCAATTTTAAATTTAATTTCCTTTAAATGACGATCTGAGATGGCCGCAAAGTTTGTAAGTATCTACGACCGGAAGTGGATTTACTTAAAAATTAAGGAAAAATTCCGCGAATTCCCCCATTCTTTTCTTATCAACGACAATAAGAATAAATTTCATATCTGAAATATTTTGGAGGATATATGGTACTATACTCTTGGAATGCGAGTCCAACTCACACTTAGCCGGCTTATTTATACTTCTGGATTATCGAGATTATAAACTGTACTTTTTTAAATCAGTTGGCAAAAATAATATATAATGCAATAAATTTTATTTTATTTATATATATAGTATAGATATTCCCCATTTCCTCCTACTAAGAGAATCTGCGAATTTGTTTTCATTGCCAATGCGCTCGCTCTTTTGTTACTTTTTTATTGTGCTTTTCCGTCCCTTAATTGAACACTTATCAACAATAAAATCCCTATTAAAAACGTTTAATCGATTCCACTAAATTGAAGCATATTATTTGAGACAAATATTGAAGAACGAACACAAATCAAGAACACTTTAATATATTTTAATAATTAGACAGTGGTTCTTTTGGGATATATGGATATTTCTAGAGACATGTCTCCCCACTGTTTAAGTTGTCGTTTAGTTATCAAAGCTAGAATGATCATCTGCCTATCTCGATATAACCACTTGTGACCTATGGCTCTCATCCCCAGGCTTCGATAAAGCAAGCAGTTCCACTGGCTTGATGGATTGATATTTGCGATGACTTTCGAAATTGTAGAAGAAACCTAAGCCTAGTGTAAATAAAAAGCAACTTTTTGCTAATTTTTTATTAATTTTTGCAGAAACCAGATTAATCCTGAAACTACCAAGCTCTTAATGATAATATAAATTAGGTGACCAGCCGTATTACTTTGAGATCTCCGAGTTTTGTACTCATTTTTACCTCTTGCTCCTTTTGAATCTAGTGTTAAAAATGTGTAGAATTATTTGCCCATTTTGATTGTTTATCAAAAAGTTTAGTTCTAATTAAATTATCATTGTATAACCCGACACCAATACTTCTGTAGTAGAATATCCTTAAACCCACTTTGATGCAGAAAAAACCCGCGACTGTCCTTAAGGAATATCACAGTAGGGTTTTCGTAAAATTGAACTTATTGCTAATTGTTCTGATATGTGTGAATTGGTGAAGGAAAACATTTATATATACCGGGTGGGTTTATTTTTCTTGAGACAGTCTCATAACTCAAAAACAGTATATTATATGGAAAAAAGTTTCAATTAAAAGTTTATTTATATCAAGGGAAAAACTAAACTACACTATTGTTTGTCGACCTAGAACAAGCTTTCAAGGGTATTTCAAGGTCAAGTTCTGTTTTTTTAATGGAAACCTATATTTTTCGTTACATTTACTAAATCTACAAAAAAAGACTTAACAACTTCTATAAGAACTATTTTTGTATACGACATCAAATAATAAAAATATTAAATCAATTAGATCTCAAAAAAATCAAATATTTAATTATTAAATAAATCATTATTAAATTGAAAAGTCACACAATGAAAATAAGTGTTTATAATGATCTTAAAACTTCATTATACACAGATTTAAGAGATTGTTTTCTACTTAATAGATATATTTAAAATTCTTGAGCTTAAAAAAGTTTATTTCTCCTGTCAATTCAGTATTTATTATTGTATTACTATGACAAAAATGGAGCATTCTTTAACCGACTTTAAAAAAGGAGGAGGTTCTCTATTCGACTGATTTTTTTTGTGTCTATGTTACCTCATATCTCCGCAATTTGTGAACCGATTTTGAAAAAAAAATTTGCATCGGGTTCAGTCTAGCTTTCGATTGGTCCCATTTTTTTTTCATTGGTATTAGACCTTTTTTGTTAGGTTTGTTCAGGCCTAACTTCTTTGTTTATGAACCCATTTCGATGATTCTTTTTTTATTGGAAAGGGGTTATCTTAGGGATGGTGTCATATTAATTTGGTCAAGTTCTGATGATATGATTACTATTAATAACATCACTAAAAAGAGAAAAATAAAAATAATTTTTAAGAAAAAAATAAAACCGACTTCAAAAATTAAATGCAACAAATAAAATACACTAAAAGGTATAAAATAATTATTAACTTATTTAGTTACAACTAAACGACGAAATATTAACATGAAATTACTTTTTGAAGTCGGTGCCAAACAAACTATACCTATAAGCGAGCGTACCCGCCAAGCGTACTAAGTAAGATCAAAATACTGTATATATATATATATATATACAGTATTTGAGTAAAGATCCGTCGAGTGCGATTCATAAAACGTATATGTTTGGCACCGACTTCAAAAAGTAATTTCACGTTAATATTTCGTCGTTTAGTTGTAACTAAATAAGATAATAATTATTTTATACCTTTTAGTGTATTTTATTTGTTGCATTTAATTTTTTGAAGTCCTTTTTATTTTTTCTTAAAAATTATTTTTATTTGTTGAAGAAAGCTATTTCATCCATAAGACTTGCGCTACACTCTTGAATGTCACAGAACATTGTAGGAAAATTATTAAATTATTAATTATCATTAAATTATTTATTTAAAATTAAATATTTGATCATTATTATTTGATAATTAAGTTGAATAATTGTTAAGAATTATTAAATATTTGATTTTTTTTAATTTAATATTTTTTTATTTGATGTCGTATAAAAAATAGTTCTTATGAAAGTTGTTAAGTTTTTTTGTATATTTAGGCAAGGTGAAGAAAAATATAGGTTTTTATTTAAAAAACAGAACTTGACCTCGAATTACTCTTGAAAGCTTATTCTAGGTCGACAAACAATAGAGTAGTTTAGTTTTCCCCTTGATATAAATAAACTTTTATTTGAAAATTTGTTTCATATAATGCACTGTTTTTGAGTTATAAGACTGTCTCAAAATAAAAAAACTCACCCGGTATTTATATATGTAGTAAGAAATAAAGTAAAAAAATGTTGGGGGGGGGGGGAGTTAATTTTCGCATTTCACTTATAAAGAAAATTATTTTTTATCAACTCTAGAATTTTGAATTAAAACTTTTATCTTTGAGCCCCCACCCTACAAATAATAAATGAGACATTATAATTTACGGTAATTTCTTTTCGAATAAGTAGTGAAGTTGAAATTAGAGCCGCTCTCACAAATCTAGATAATCTCAATAGAGATGGAAACATTGATAATTTAGTAACGAAATTCGGATCACATCTAAAGAACAAATAAAATATATATATATACATATACTATATATTAACTATAAATAATAGAAAGGTATTTGGCAACAAATCAGCTTTAAATATCACTTTCTACTGTCTAGATTTCTCCTTCGGATTGTCAACTTTACATTAAATACAAAGTTATTAAATATTACCTCAGGCACCATCAACATAATGATCCAACAAAATAATCTAACGATTATTCTAAAAGCATCTTGCCTATGAGGTTTTTCCAAATATTATATAATAATTATAATGATTCTTAAAATAAAAATTAATTATTCCTATAAATATTAATTTTAACTATCAAATTAGTAATTTGCAATTTAAATTATTTTAAACAAAAGAAGTACTTATTAGTACCAATGTATATTTTTTAGGATTTCATAAGAAGACATATAGTCATTTGTACATCCATTTGAGCACTTAGAATCCATGAGAAAATGGAAAATAATACAAGAAGCAAAAAAAAATTTAGAAAAATGCTTGCAACTAAATGAATACTTATGATTATGAACATATGTATATAAAGATACAGAGTTTTCTATCATAACAAACACATGTGCGAATTTTCCATCGATTATAGTCTTGTAATAAAAATTTTAAGTAAAACTTAAGAGAATTAAAATTTCTTAAATTCTTACTATAAAACATTAACTGAGTAATATAAATCACACGAAAAATGAATTTTTTGAAGAATACAAATTTGGATAAAATAATCTCATAATTGTAGGTAATTTCTAATATTATAAAAATAATAATAAAATTATTGTAATTTTTATAATTATTATTATTATAATTTTTATAATAAAAATTAAAAATTTTGCAAAAAAGACGAACGATTTTATCAAAATTTATGAGATCTCAAATAGTTATTTTTAATAGATAAAACTATATTTATTTTAATTATTATCTTAATATACTAGTATATAAAAGAGAAGGTGATGTTTCATCTATCAACGCACAGCCTAAACCGTTTGACCTAGAAAGAACAAAATTTGGACTATATATTCTTTCAACGATTTATGGGTGTGCTAAGAAGGATTTTTTGATATTCGAACCCTAAAGGGTGAAAGGGCCCCAAAATGTGTTTTCAAGGTTTTTAAACCAGAAAAGATATGGATATGGGTTTAGTTTAGAAAGGTGAAGCATTGAAATACAAAAAAACATATTTGAGTATTTTGATATTTTAGCCCGAAAGGGCGAATAGTCATTTTGGGGTAAATTTTTGAAATTTTTAAAGTGCTATATCTCCTCAAGTTTTTAAGTTTTAGCATTCAAATTTGGTACATAAGTTTATTAATTTCATTTTTCTGAAATTTGACCCCTGAACTGAAAAATGGGGGATTTTTGATTGTCTAAAACACAAAAGGCTTCGTATCTTTCTTGTCCATGGACCAAACTCAACCAAATTTTGTATACATAATCTGTGGGCCACTAGAAGGCTAGAAATGCAAAAACTAACCAACCTAAGATGGGGGGGGGGTCAAAATATTAAAATTCTTGCCCTTGGACCAAACTCAACCAAATTTTGTATACATAATCTATGAGCCTCTAGGGAATGGGGTTGGGGGTGGGGTTGGGAGAAGGTGTAAGGGTGCAGGGTGAGTGCGGAGGTGGAAAGGGGCTGGGATGTGGGGGGCTCCAGGGGTCGTAGCCTCCTGGTTAGCAAGAGGCCTGCCGAAGGTATTGTTATAAAAGTATCAGCTAGTATTATTATAAAAATTTATAGTCTATGGTAAGTGTTAAAAATTGGGGTGAATAATTGCAAAAGAAAGGTTCTAGATAAAATTCATGGGCTGAACACACTATATAATTTATTACAAGTTAAAACCTCTTATAATGTAATTAAGTATGAAAACTCTTCATGACCTCTTCTTTAATTTCAAGTCGAATATCCAAGAAGCAAGAAATCTGAGATTGTCTTAATATCGACTGCAACAAACAGGACTATTAAGAATATTTTGAAATGAATTTTAATAATATCTAATCAATTAGCTAAGAAAATGACTCTTGTAAACATCCATTAGTTTTCTTAATTGATCCGTGGAAAAATAATCGATATGAATTAGAAATACTTCTGGTCATGATGATTTTACTCGGTTCGTCTGGCTTCCGGACGGTCCTAGTATATTGAATTAACTCAATTTTTTCGCTCATTGTGTATAAAAAATGTCTGAATCATGAAAAAAATATTTTTCAACAATTATTTTATCCATGTTTGTGTCTGGATTCGAATACACATGATAATTCAAGAATGAAAAATTATAGAAAGTTGGTTTTGGTGTCACAATATTTATATTTCTAATGTGGAGAATTGATTAGATTTTTGGTTCTCTAGTTTCAGAATTTACTGTTCAAAAATGGAGAAAACATTTTTTTGTATTATTTTATTGATATGTTAATAATTTGTTATGATATCATAAAAGAATTAAAAAAAAAATCAACAGATCTGTTTTCATTTCCATTGGAGAAATATTAATTGCTTATGATCATCCTACCTACACTCGTGCTCAAGTATCCTTTCATGCCTCTTGAGATAAGCTTTTCCTCCGAATATTTTGTCTACAGGAGCGTTCAAGTATTATGTAACGCGTTTTGGAAGTTTTTTGAATCCCCCAAATGTAACAGATCATAACAAATTGAATAGCCCCCCCCCCCCTGTTACGTATTACTCGAACGCTCCCTGTGTATAGTAGGTACAATGAATATATTTTTTTCCCACAAAATTGTCATTTTTCGAGTTTTTCCGGGATGGCTATGGACAAAAATTTTCACTGACCATAGTCACCTCCTATTTTATTTCTAATGATACCCGCATTGTTTTCTTTCTAGATTTGGTAACAATATCTTTTCTTATAATTTTAAATGAGCAATTCTTTTATAAATTTTATAAATTTTATTAAACCAATTATTTTACATTAATTAATGTATACATTGTATTTTTGCTTCGATTCCGGAGATTACTTCTCCATCATCGAGTGTCCTTATTCATCTTTAGTCCTTGTTTTTAATAAGAGGAAAAATCTAATTAGATAAAAAAAAATGGTTGCCTGTAAAGTCGGTATACGGGCGAAAGTTTTACGTGACAACGACTTTGAGTGGTAAAATAATTTTAATGTGAATATTCATTCGTATAGTAGGAAGAAGGATGAAATAATAGTAACAATTTAAAACATTTATTTATACAAAGAATTATATTTAAAACATTAATTTATACAAAGAATCTCGCACTGAATTTCATATTAACAAAATTTTATTTTTACCTTTACACATACATACGTATTTATATACAAATATACATACAATAACTTGCAATACATTTGCGTACAATGAAACAGCGTTTACTACAACTTAACTTGTTCCTATCTGAGTGATTTTGTTGAGGATAGGGCGATGATAGGAGAAATATGAAATGAAAGGAAGTGTTTCTGCTGTAATGTGCCTAGAAAATGTCAAGTCAATGGTTGTTCCTTTTAACGTAGTAGACTTAGACATATCTGATACGCAATCAAGATTAAACGTATCTTTAATGAATTTGAGAAACTTGTCATCAGACTTCACGTTTTGGTTGAAGTCACCGCATAGAAGAATCGGCATATTAGGATCAACTTGCAGGAACGGTGGCACGTACTGGCTGTTATGCACGTATGGAAGAAGTGCCTGGTGTAGCAACATTCCGATGTCTTGTACACTTGATCCTGGATGAATATAAACAGCACCGAGCACAAATTTGAAGGTAGTATCAGCGGTAAAGCAAGTAACTTCAGCCAAGCACAAGTCACCGCAGGTTTTGATAACTCGAGCAGTGTCTGTGACCGCAACATCGCTCACTTTTCCTGTTGATATTGATGATAACCTACGATAGATCGCTACTCCACCTGCTGCGTTGGTGTCTGAGTTTGTTCGATTATTCTCCCTTGATGCGGCTGACTCTGGCGTTGCCGGTGTCAAGAGCTGAGTTGGCGAGTCTACGTTGCTTGCATCTACGTTGTCTTTCGGCGGCTGCATTTGCAAAATCTGCTGCCTCTGCTGGAGTTCTTTCCGCGGCCTTACGTTTTCTATACATACTTTGTCGTTGCGCTTTGGCGTTATGGGGTGTGTGTGGCACAGCGAAAGGTATGGCAGACGTTGGTGGCACGATATCATCAGTCTCCATCGGTGTACTGGACGTTGAAGGAATTTGTACATCTGGCTCCATTGTACTAAAATTGAACAAATTAGAAATTATTGTTTCTCATATTTTTAAATGTTTTTTAAATGTTTTCAAATACAGTGTAAACTCTTTATAACATCATTCTTTATAACGATAAACTCTCTATAACATAGAAAAGATCACAATTTGGTTGGTTTACCTTAAAACCCATACATTGATACACTCCTTATAGCGCAGCAGCCATTCTCTATTACGAAGAAATGTGTTTATATTTAGACACAGAAAACCGTCATTATCGGTGTTATTGTTTATGTTATCTTATCAAGTTACAAAAGACGCCGACTAAACCTTTGAGGTCCCGAAACTGCTGAGGTCGTAAACAGCCGTTTCGCTTTTGTTATTGTTAATTGCCTTGAACACGAGCTTGGTTTGCTTGAAAATGATGGTCTCGAACTAAACATCTACGAATCGTACCTATTATCAGAAGTACTGGCAAAGCAAAAAACGTCAGGCAAAGTTAACTGACTATATGTATTAATTTTATCAAAAACATATTAAAGATTATAGTTAATTTGGTTGTTTTTCTTTCTTCACTCCATATAACAATAACTCTCTATAACGATAAAAAAAGATCGGTCCCTTGAGTTACGTTATAAAGAGTTTACACTGTACTTATGAATATGAATAGTCAATTTAAAATGAACAAAATTTGTTTGTGTTAAATACCTGATTTGGTTCATGTTATGAATTAATAATAATTTGGAAAATTAACAAAATTTGTTTTTGTTGAATTAACTTTTTGTTTCAAGAATTTTTAAAAAATAAAAGTAGTTTTAAAAAGTTACTAATATAAATAATTAATTTGAAATTTCACAAAATTTGTGTATGTTAAATTCATTTTTTATTTCAAATTTTTGCATAAATTGAACTTTGTTGAAACAGTTATTAATATAAATAACAAATTCAAGAATTCACAAAATTGGTTTATGTTAAATCAATCAGTTGTTATAAGTTATTAATAAATTTAACTTGTTTTACATTGTTATAAATATAAAAACTAAACTTAAAAGTTAGAACATTTATTTAAATCACATTAATTGTTAATATCAATCGATTTTAATTCAAAGTGTATTTTCTAAAAGGAGAAAACAAATTCACATTTGATCTTTGAATTTGTAAATCGCTGCGCTTACTACCTTGCGCAGTGATTGTGATTACTACAACATAACCTATTCACTTATGTCTTAGTCATTTATTTCATCATGTTATATTATCAGTCTGAAATTATTTACCTTTGCTGTTTGAATTGTTGCGATGGACGAAACTACCTTCACATTATCACTACACAATTGTTTTACAATTAACTGGCAACGTGTAAACTTGTATGCAGGCGCCTAAGCGAAATAGAAGCGCAAGACATGAACCGGTGTGTATGCCTATCTCTCTCACTCTCTCTCTCGCTCTGTCTCTCTCGCTCTTAGGCGGGCTAACTGTGCTCGAGTGGAAGGGACGCGTGCCTTTCACTTTTTATGTCTGTCTCTCTCGCTCTTAGGCGGGCTAACCATGCCCGAGTGGAAGGGACGCGTGCCTCTCACTCGCTCTCATTGTGAGCGCATAACGTGAGCGGAGCGTAACGCAGTTTCTTGAAGTGTCACCCGGCAAACCAATTTATAAGACGTTGTCACGTCAAAAAACCTCTTTTCCGATAATTATTTCAATTCCATTATTCCCCAATCAAGTCGATTGGTTTTCATCATCCCCAGGTCCTTTTATGAGCAAATCTTATATTTTATTCCTATATAGGTATTGTAGAGGCGACTGTGGGTCAGTGGCTAGTGTGTTGGGTCGCTGACTCGGAGATCGCTGGTTCGAGACCGAGTCTCGGCAGATAGATATTTGCAGTCGCCTCCTCTTGGAAAGTAATAGCAGCCTACCAAGAGTATAATTGCCATAGTGACCTCTCCAAATTCGAAACCGGCGTTAAAAAGTAGGTCCCGTATATCTGTGTAAAACAACTAAACACACTCAGCACATGTATATGTGGAGAGGCGCCGACACCCGTTTCGGGTAAGGCACTCGAAGAAGATAGGTATTGTAATCGGATTCTCGAAAACAGCTCTAACGATTTCGATGAAAATCACGGATTATGGGAGTATTGGGTCGAGGAATCGATTTGTCAAGCTCCTTTCTTCGGGTAACTTTAATTTGATATTTTTTTCTTAAGTAAATTAATTATTCACAGTTGTATCAATATATGAGCCGTTTATTTTGAAAGTGGTTTAAGTCCAATTTTGAGAAAAATTAGTTAATGTCAGTTTTAGTTAGACATAGATGTCTACTTTTCATATTTATAATATCTCAGTCAAGGGACTACAATATCCTCATGAATTTTATAAAAATATAAATACAAATATCTCGAAATAACAAACAATGGACTTGAACCAATTTCAAAATAAACGGCTCATATATGCCTATCGTCTCCTTAGAGTGTAAACCTGCTAACTCACAACAAGGAAATTTTACAGGGCAGGGAAAAAACAAACAAAATTTAATATTGTTGTTATGGAAAGAAACTATTTTAAACATTTTTTTCTACAACTTACAATTGTAATTTTAAGTAGAAATTTTACTTGGATGATGCTGAATCTCTTTTTCTTTCGAACGGTATTAATATTATTTTATTGTTTTTAATTAGTTTAAATTTTTACATATACCTACAATGTATTTACTTATTTCTTTGCAAATAAATATTCTATTCTATTCTATTCTATATGTGATAAAAAATGGAGTTAGCAAGGTTTTACACTCTAAGGCGACGATATATATATATCTCAAAAACGACTCATACAATTTTGATTAAACAAACTTTATTAAACATTTTCATTTGAAAAATTTTTCTTGTTTATTTTTTAGTTTTCTCTAATTCAACAAATGTGCTTCATAATAAAATCAATGTTTCTTTCATTATTATTTAATTACTAGCACATTTCTTCATGTGTATAAGCAAGAATAGCATTAGAAATGTTGAAAATTATTTTTTTATGATTACGAAAAAAATTCTTAAAAGTATTAAATAATGGAGTTTTGTTAATTGTCACCATTGGTCGAAATAACTTGATTTAATACGAGAAACACTCATGACCAAATTGAATCCAACCGTGTGGTGCAAATCCCTATTGACCAAAGACATTAATTTAATTTTTTGACAAACTATAGGAGTTAAATTTTTCTAATCATCAATTGAAAACAGCCAATGTTAACATTTTATTCGAAGCACAAAATAGTCAGATTAATCATTAATAGCATAAAAGTTATTTTAGAAAAATAGTGTTTTTTGACCATAATCACCTCGGATGAGAGTAGTTTAAAAATAAGTGTTGTTCAGTTTGGTTTGGATAGGTCCAGATAGGCTCGGTTTTCAGTTAGGATATGTCCAATATAGGCCGGTTATCGGAGGATGAAGTCCGCGTGAAATACAGATTTCTGTCACGAACATAGCCCCCACATAAAACTTCGGGCTCAAGACCCAAAATCTAAATCGGACTCCTTATTATGGAATAAGTATAGGTATGTGTTTTTTATGAAGTTGAAAAGGTTGCTCAGAAAAGGTCTTATTTTTTGTTATTTCGCCAGTCGCTGTGGTGCTGTACATGTTATTTTAATGAAAAAAATAAGCTGGCGTGTACTGATGTGGCCATCCACTTGACTTTACCATACAACCTGGCCTCTCACTTATATTTAATATTTAATAAAATTATTTATAATCATGTAGGGGGGGTAGTTTTTGCATTTTTAGACTCCTGGGGGCTCACTGATTATGTATACAAAATTTGGTTGAGTTTGTTACAAGAGCTTGGATTTTCATTTTTTGACCCTACACCCCCCCCCCGAATTTTGGGCGGTTAGTTTTTGCATTTTTAGACTTCTGGGGTCCCACTGATTATGTATACAAAATTTGGTTGAGTTTGCTCAAATGGCCTAGATTTTAACTCCCTCTGCCCACTTAATTTTGGGGTCGATATGCACCAAAATGTAATCAGCTCTTAATCTCAATGGACCAAAACTACCTGTAAAATTTGGTTTCGATATTCCCACTAGTTTTTGAGCTAGCTAGTCCACAAAAATTTGGTAACACACACAGACAAACTAACAGACATTTTGACAAAACAATTATTATCTCGAAAAATATAATTTTTTCGATGTTCACTTATTAGGGCTTTTTTGTAGACCGAAATGCCATGGTTTCGCCCAATTTTTTAACCAAAATAGTTTCAGCCGTTTTTGAGATATTTCGAAAAAAGAATAAAAAACAACACTTTTTTCATGCACGATTACAAACAATACTTGACTATACCCTGTATGGTAAAGTAAAAAAGAGTGTCTGGATAAGGTTCTAATAAAAATAAAAATAAAAAACTACACTACAATCACATACATTTGTACTTTCCAATGATTCTAAGAGTAAACGTGTTAAACTATAAATGAAAGTGAAATTAAAAAAAAATAATAATATTAAACATACATTTTTACAGAAAACAAATATTTTTTAAAGTTTTTTTTTCTAACATAACCCCATAAAAAATGTCTCGGCTGGGTCCCACGGGTGCACCTGAACCCCCCTGGCTTGTAAAGGTTGACGAATGAAATCGTTAATTATTTACACTAACCAGGCGACGTTATTTCATTTAATTGTTTTATTTTGTCGTGCTAGTTTAAGTTTAGCTTACAGGTGTAATCTACCTTTTTCTCTGTAAAATAATTTTCTATCGCATGAATAATTTAATGTCACGCAAAACATTTTTAGCTTGTTCTTTACATTTTACTGACATTCAAAACATCTTATCTCCCGTTATTGCCAGGCCGTTAAATATAATAAAATATTTAAAATTTTAGTTTGATTAACTAGTCGTAATTTCAATTTCTTAATTTTAATATATAATTATTAGTAAATTTTAAAATAAATAATTGCAATTGATTAATTTAATTAAAAACACCTGTCCCCTCCTACATTCAGAAAATTAATTAATTGCCCTAATGAAAAAGGCATTAAAAATTTATAATTTGTTGAAATTTGTATTTTTAAATATTAATATTATGTTGATTAGTATATTTAGTTATTGTTTCTATATTAATTTTGTATTTATGATTTTTTGAATTTTTTTTTCTAATGTAATTTCTCATGTATTTAATATTTGAATCACTCTATGTAATTGGTATGAACTCGAAGTCAAACCTAAATAAAAAAAAAAAAAAAAAACAGCTTTTTATTATATATATCTTTCTAATTAAAACCTCAAAAAAATCATTAATTAAAAGATATATTCTGCATTTCGAAACTTAAGTTCTGAAGCTAGGGATAAATCAATAGATAAATAAATAAATAGCTCTAAATCTAATTAGTTCTTCGTTTTGGAAATACAAACATTTTGGCACTAGAACGAATATTTAAGACTTTCCGTTCTTGAGTTATCAGAATCCAGACAGACAAACAAACACACAGCCAGAAAAAAATCATATGTGAAAATGATTTATTTCCACTAGCAGAAAAAAATCGAATTGTCATACTATATGAGCAGATATCGAACTGTTGAAGCTAATGAGCTGCTATTTGACAAGTTTTATATTTTGATAACAGAAATAACTTTCTACGATCTTCTCTTTTTGAGTTGTTGTTTGTACCGAGAGCCAGACACATAGGCATAAAAAAATTGATGTTTGAAAATCATTTGACTTCTTTTTTGAGAAACTATTTTATCAACAAGAATAACCAATTTCAATACTTGAGGATACCCTGTATGGTAAATTAAATAAGCTGACGTGTTCTGATGTGGCCATCCACTTGACTTTACCATATAACCTGGCCCCTAAAATTATTTATAATCATGTAGGGGGGGGTTAGTTTTTGTATTTTTATACTTCTGGTGTTCCACTGATTATGTATACAAAATTTGGTTGAGTTTGGTAAATGGCCAAGATTTTCATTTTTTGACCCAACGCCCCCACCCGACCCTCCATTTTAATTTTGGGTCGATATGCACTAAAATCTAATCAGCTCTTAATCTCAGTGGACCAAAACTAAGTGTGAAATTTGGTTTCGATATTCACACTAGTTTTTGATCTAGCTCGTCCACAAAAATTTGGTAACGCACAGACTAAAGGACAATCAGACAACTGGACAACCAGACAACCAGATAACCAGACAACCAGACAAACTAACAGACATTTTGACAAAACAATTATTATCTCGAAAAATATAATTTTTTCGATGTTTACTTATTAGAGCTTTTTTGTAGAGCGAAATGCCATGGTTTAGCTCAATTTTTTAAATCAAAATACTTTCAGCCGTTTTTGAGATATTTCAAAAAAAAGAAGGAAAAAACCCACTTTTTTCATGCACGATTACAATACTTGACCATACCCTGTATGGTAAAGTAAAAAATTGAAACTTCTTAAATGAATTGTAAACGCCAATAAATATGTCCTTGGCGAGCGTAGATAGTAATTATTTTTTGTCCTAATTAAAAATTGAAGCAATTGGTAATTCTACTGACCATCCTATCATAATATATTTTATTTATTTATTTATTTATTAAAAAGGTACAAATTAAGCTTGTAGATATTAATTAGAAAAAACTCATTAAAAATACAATCAATTATAGTTAAGAATAAATAAATTAAATTAAATTATTTGTCTATTTAATAATATTATGGTATAACATTTATTTACTGTTTATTCAAATGATGACATATACAGTACCTGGACACATATTTATATAATTAATTTACTAATATATATACACTAAACTTTTAAAATCAAATTTGTTATATAATTTGAAACTAGATGATGTCATAAATGGAATGCTAAAATCCACTTTTTAATCTAATCTTTGCTCGCAGCGTCATATCGCATGTTCCTATTATAAAGGATATGATATGATTTATTGCCAAAAGTATATACTATATATATATTATTGATAACAAGAAAAATAAATTTAGTAATAGTAAAGAAAATTCTCCAAGTTCAAGTTCATTACTTATCGAAAGACTGTGAGCAGCTATAATTAAATGAAGGGAGTTTCTTTCTTTTTCTTTAATTGAATATCATGAAATTACTCGGTGCCTCAAGCAGGCAGGCGAAGTATTGAATTCACTTGCATTTTTACTTTACCATACAGGGTTTGGTCAAGTATTGTAATCGTGCATGAAAAAAGTGTTTTTTTTTGCTTTTTTTCAAAATATCTAAAAAACGGCTGAAACTATTTTGATTAAAAAAATTTAGCGAAACCATGGGATTTCGGCCTACAAAAAAGCCTTTATAAGAGTACATCGAAAAAATTATATTTTTCGAGATAATAGTTGTTTGGACAAAATGTCTGTTAGTCTGGTTGTTAGTATATATTTTGTGGACCAGCTAGCTCAAAAACTAGTGGGAATATCGAAACCAAATTTCACATATAGTTTTGGTGCATTGAGATTAAGAGCTGATTAGATTTTGACATAATTAAGGGGGGTGGAGTGGGGGTTAAAAATTAAAAATCTCTGCCATTTGAGCCAACTCAACCAAATTTTGTATACATAATCACTGGACCACCAGAAGTCTAAAAATCCAAAAACTAACCGCCCAAAATGGGGGGGGGGGGGGCAGAAAATGAAAATCCTGGCCCTTGTACCAAACTCAAAAAAATTTTGTATACATAATCCGTGGGCCCACAGAAGTCTAAAATTTCAAAAACTAACCCCCTTCCTTACATGATTATAAATAATTTTATTAAATATTAAATATAAGTGAGGGCAGGGGCGGATTTAAGAGACCCAGGGCCCCTAGGCACTTGACATTTGGGCCCCCCGCCCCCTCCCCCACCATCTCGAGGCTATTTTGGAAATTTAGCAAATTAAATGCACTAGAGTACAGAACATATAGGTATATATATTTTTTTATACATTGTATTTGTAGGTTCATCCAGCCTTTTTAATGTACAATATTAGGTCAATTTAATTATATTAATTAATTCGGTTTAAAATCAGGGGGAAAAATCCAATTGTCAATATGGTAGACTATAATCAGATGAAATTTGGCACATTTGCTTTTGTTAATAAACTACACTTCTGTGCCAAAATTTCTGGATAATCGCGATAAAACAAATAGCTTACGAAAATAAAACTCATTGTCTGATAAAAACGCTGATTCACATTAGCTTTCTTAATCCCAGAACTATATGTCCCACCTTATTGGAAAATCCAAATCGATAAAAAAATAAAAGATTACCTTAATCGTCTTTCTGCACGCAATTCATACCCAAAAGTATGTTTTGTCGTGAAACATAATTTTATTTTTGTACATTTTGGGGGTTAAAGGTTAAGTAACGATATTGTAGAATTATATTGAAGTATCAAAACCTATATACGAATATGCACATAAAAAAATTATTTTTTGTCTAGGTCATCATCATGCTAATGAAATTAAGATTTCTGAAGTGAATAGTAAAGTGAAATCTGTGAAATGAATTTTTTGTTGGTCACTTTTCATCATCATCATCATTGAGTACACAGTCCTAAGACTGGTTTGACACAACCACCTTTGTCCTCTCTAAATGAATTTTTATAAAACTTTCGACCACAAAAATTTTTTGTCTTTAAAATCTTTAAACCTCTCTAACTTCTTAAATAATGGTCTGAGAGCCTTAGAACAATCGAATTTATAAAATTTTTATAAAACTTTCGACCACAAAAATTTTTTGTCTTTAAAATCTTTAAACCTCTCTAACTTCTTAAATAATGGTCTGAGAGCCTTAGAACAATCGAATTTATAAAATTTTTATAAAACTTTCGACCACAAAAATTTTTTGTCTTTAAAATCTTTAAACCTCTCTAACTTCTTAAATAATGGTCTGAGAGCCTTAGAACAATCGAATTTATAAAATTTTTATAAAACTTTCGACCATAAAAATTTTTGTCTTTAAAATCTTTAAACCTCTCTAACTTCTTAAATAATGGTCTGAGAGCCTTAAAACAATCGAATTAATAATAATTTTATAAAATTTCCGATGACAAAATTTTTTTGTCTTTAAAATCTTTTAACTATCTATCTCCTAAATAATATCCTGAAAGCCTTAAATCAATCGAATTTATAAAATTTTTATTAAACTTTCGACCACAAAATTTTTTGTTTCCGAATACCAGGAGCGAAAAGGAGTGTAATTTCCTTCCGTCAATTTAATTTTCGTCGAATTTTTGTGAAGAAAAATTTTGTCGATTTCAAGACTAGGTGAAATGAAAGAAATCACTAAGCAGCAGTAGAATCGAGTTTCATTTCACGAATAATCGTTTCTTTTAATATGGTTTTTTGAACAATTTTTATTTGAAAACTTGAGTAGATCAATGAATTTATTTTTAAAATCTGTATAATTTGAGTTCGCAATGAAGCCACTATTACAGCGAGCCAAGTGGAGCCTTGAAATCAAGCGTTAAAATTTTTAAAATTTGTATTCGGATACCAGCAATTAAAAAAAAAAAAAGGGTAAGATAATTACAAATATTTCCAAGTAATTCCAAAAATTTCCAAGTAATTCCAGTAATTCGAAAATAATTCCCCATTTAGTAATTCCAAAGAGGTGTACACCTAATTCCAATCGCGGTTCACCCTTCGCTATTATTAAACCAATTATTTTACATGAATTAATGTATACATTGTATTTGAGTTTCGACTCCAGAGATTACTTCTCCACCATCGACTGTCCTTGATCATCTTTTCAGTCCTTGTTTTTAATAAGAGGAAAAAACTAATTAAATAAAAAAAAACTCTTTTCCGATAATCCTCTCCTTTAATATCATCCCTTAGCTATTAATGTTCTAGTAGTCAAACGCCTTCTTTTACATGAGTCCAATATATGTAGATAATAGGGGGAGGAACTGTAACTCTCTCTTGGCCTCCGACTTTCCGGTCACTTATAACCTTCAAACCTTCAAAATCAGAGTGCACAAACAGTAGTTTCCGCTTCCACCCTTTCGCTTGTTCTATACATATCTCCTTCTCTTCGGTAATGCAGGGATCTTCTGAGACGCATCTTCTTGGTCTTGCACTCGATTGTATTTAAAAAAAAAAAAAAAGGAAATTGAAATTGATACTTAAAGGTGCAATCTGAAAAAATATTAAGATGATTACAGGCTAGTTTGGTTCCAAAAGTACCTATAAGACTTTGGGTCTGTGTCTTAAAATATGGAAAGATAAACTATAGCGATTTGAATATGAAAATGTGTTTTTTATTCATTCATCCCTGGCCAAGAAAATGTGTTGATTAAGCAATAGTGAATCATAAAATATACGCACATATAATGTGATTATTGATTTTATTTTATTAGAACTCATTCTGTGTAAATAAAGAATGACAAATTCAGAAACGCGTAGAAGCGTGATAAAGGTGGAATAAAGAATTAAGTATGCTCATAAGCGTAACTAGAATTAATTATGTGGGAGGGTCAGGGTATGGATACCAGTAAAGAGGGGAATCGATTCATTATCAAATCTTTGGTTGTTTTAAATTTTATATTTTTTTATATTTTATAAGTATATAAAGAAATAAATTGAATTCTTTTATAATTTTTCAAGTGGATGGAGGGGGGGGGGGGGTTCGAACCCCCAAATCCCCTCCTGATTACACCTATGAGGATGCTTGATTTCTTTTTCCTTTCTTTCCTCGATCGATTGTGAATTGAACTTTTTTTTTTTTAATGCAATCGAATGCAAGAAGGGCTGTACCAGTAAAGATGCAGCCCCTATGGATCTCGAAAGACCCTTGCATTACCGAAGAGAAGGGAAAGTTGATTAAGTGAGAGGGTATAGACGTAGGTGTTTATGCACTCGGGTTTTGAAGGTTTGAAGATTATAAGTGCTGGGAAAGATGGAGGCTGGGAGAGAGTTCTAGTTCCTTGAAGTCATGGGGATATACGTATAGGCGAATGAAGTGGTCCGGCACTTTTCTAACTTGACCGCGAAAGAGAGTTGTGAGTCGGCAAAACGCGTGCTACGCGCAAAGCATGCTTTGGGGGAACTATTGATTTGAACTCATCAGAGCACCTGCCGTGATAGTATCTATAGAAAAGGGAAAGGGCAGAGACATTTCTTCGATGAGCTAGCGAGTCGAGGGAGTCGGTGAGGGTAGAATCGTCAATTAGCCTGACGGCTCGTTGATGAATTGCATCCAGGGTAGCAAGAGAATATTTAGAGGCTCCTCTCCATAGATGAGAGCAGTATTCGAGACATGGCCGGATTTATTTGGGTTGGGTGTAGGTTTCTATTTGACACAATATAATCTATGGTGGATGTCTGATTTCGGGTGTTTTGCCAGGTAATTTTATGTTGAATTTTGTGCTTAAAAATGTGTTATTAATTCGCAGTTCGTTGTCAGCACAAAATTGGACAAACATAAGGCCATTGACATTACAGGCCTCTTCGTTGAAACGGTGTTTGATTCCATGTAACAGTGTTACCTATTCTGGCATTAAAATCTCCTAGTACGAGGGTTGGCTTATCCTAAGGGATTTTGTCAAGGGAGTTTTGTAAAGTTTCATAGAACAGGTCTTTATCAATTTTTGGCTTGCAGTCTTCAGGGGCATATATACCAAAGATGTGAAGGGTAGAGTTTTTTGGTTTTTAAGGATACCGTAATAATCCGTTCCGAAATATATTCATACTTTTCGATCACCCCCTCTAGGCTCTTATGAATTGCTATTGCAACTCCTTCCTTTGGCACACCGCTATATAAAAGGACATAGTTCTGATATGTCATTATTCCCTTACCCTTCTTTTTAGTCTCTGAAATTGCATAGATGTCGATTTTATTCCTAGAAAGTTCCAAGAGCACCTCCTGTGATTTATTATTTCAAGATCTTGTTTACCAGGTAGCTACTCTTATGGGACTCCTGTCCTTCCTCCACTTTCTTTTCTTTCCTTGGGGTTCCTTAATCATATTCCGTGAGTGAGCAGTGGTCGTTACCATGTCGCCCGTCCAATTCCGTGTCTTATCTTTGTTTCTTCGAGTATGAGTGTTTTTATTCTAGCAGGATGCTAACTTCACTCGAAACCCTCCTCCTTTCTCAACACGGGCTTGGGACCGGCTATGGCGGAGTTAATAATTAGTTAACACCATATATATATATGTGTGTGTATGTTTATTTGCATCAAGCAGAGGACTACCTCTTTATTTCTCTTTAAGAGGCTAGTATCCTTATAATAGATTTTTCTACCAGTTCATTTCGAGAAAATTTCTGGGCGTTTCTATAATAACGTCGAGTTTTACCTTCATTAAAATGAAGTAGATTACATGAACCTCATCTTTGAAGAGACCTCAGATAACAGGTATAAATTGATTGGATACATTTGCGATTGCCGTGCGGTACACACCAGATGGCTATTTAATCAAGTCATTTCCTTTCTATGTATATTTTGGATTATTTTGATATTGTTTCTAATAACAAAAGGAATGAATACATAATACACTTTCATTAAATATTAATATTTGCATAAATAAGTTTAAGTTGTTCAACTACATATTGGAAATCTTTACATAGCAACATCTATAGTACAATAATTTAAGTAGCAATTAGCCCACTCTATTGAAGATCTTCAGTCAACTCAAAGAGGTTTCGGACAACCCCTAATTTAAGTATTATATACAAATCTTTTATGGAACAATTTAGAAACGTTCATTAAATATCCAGACGTTTCAGGAGAAATTCTCACTTTATAATGGAAATTTAAAAATTTGAAAAATAGCTGCTTTAAAAACGAATTATGAAGTAAAACTATAATATAAGGAAATAAATATTTTGAAAATAGACAATAATACCTGCCTTGATGATGAATTTACTATATGTATAATACATATATACCTATACCTATACTCAACCCTTTTTTTACACGAATTTCAAGATACACGGTTCAAAAAAGTCATTGTTTTAAACGGGGATTTTTAAAATTATCTTGTGCTATTATATAAATGAGCAATTCTGGTATATATAATATATATGTAGAATCGGGTGGAGTGAAAAAACTAAAATCAAAAATTAGAAATGGGCGTATGCGGAAAATTTGCCTAATACAAAGTCTATTTATAATACAAAATCTCAGCTAAATCAAATTATATCTTAAGGTGCCCCTTCAAGTATGTTTTGCGCTGGCTCGTCGCGAATGCACTTTTGACGCTGACTGATGATTTCTCTCTGAAAACCACCGAAAAAATGCCGCGCTGGTCAATAAAAACACATTGCACAAGCTGGAAATAATTTTAATAGACAATAGGCATTCCAAATAAGGGCTATATGAGTTTTCGACGGTTTCTGGAAGGTGCTAAATTTTTGAGGGACTAAAAACTACGAAAATTATTGTGGACTTTTTTCATATTTTGCTTATATAGTAAATATTGAAAATCATGCGTCGTACAGAAAATTTTACTCTTATCAAAATGAAAGAGTATAACATTACGCGTCGAATAATCTACTTATAAGTTAAAATTGCTTCAGCCGTTTAGCCACAATCGATCGTCAAAACAGACAATATTTACCAAAGTGAATTATGCTCATTAGGTGGTCACAAGAAACATCTTTTCAAATTTTTGCAGCGCTGAATCCCAGAATTGTTATCAATTGGCTAAAAAACGAGATTGGCAAGCATTCATCTAAATTGGACAACGGTAAACCGTGCAGCAATGAGGTTGAAAAAACTACAGTTTTTCATTCATAAAATGAAAACCACTCATCCTAGAAACTTATTCTTGTGTCATTTTCTAAGAAATTTTGTTGTCTTGAAGTTTTACTTGAGCCAATTTTTTGTTAAAACTTTTAGATTTGAAGATTTCCAAAATTTTCCAAGAGCATGATCCGACCTTATTGTGGCACGGGTTACCGTTGTCCAATTAAGATGAAACATTGCCAATCTCATTTGTTAGCCGATTTGGCACTATTATGGGGGTCAGCACCAAAATTCGAAAAGTGGTTTCTTGTGATCACTTAATGAGAATAATTCACTTTTACGCAAAGTTGGTAAAACTTGCCTATCTTTGACGATCGATTGTGGCTAAACGGCTAAACTGATTTTAGCTTTTCATTAGATTATTCAACGTGAAATTCTATGCTCTTTCATTTTGGTAAGAATAAAATTTTCCATAGGACGCATGATTTTTGAGTTATAAGCAAAAATCTGAAAAAAGTCCCAAATTTTTGTTGTGGCAAAGGGGCACTTTAAGATTGCATTATAGGAAAGTTCAAATTTCACAAACATTATTACACTTATAGGTGGAAACTTTTCCGCATACAGCCTAATAAATTGAGCCTAATCAATTCGCTCCAGCCTAATGTAGAATAGGTTTCTTGAAAACGGCTTCCATGATTTCGATGAAAATCACTCATTAGGGTTTTTTGGGTCGACAAATCAATCTGTCAGGATCTCATCTTCAGGAAACTTTAATTTGATTTAATATTTTTTTTCTTAATTAAAGTACATAATTAAAGTAATTATTCAAAGTAATATATTAAAATATTGTTTTTACTTTTTTCCTATATATGGATTTGTTGTATGTTTTGTACTATAATGCGAAATTTCAAGTGAATTTATATACTCGGACAGACTATAGCAAGCAGGGGAGGGGGCAATAACGATAACGAATAATGAATAAAATTTGTACCCAACTAACACCGAAACAGGCGCGGATCCAGACCTCTGTTTTGGGTTTTTTTTTTTTTGGGGGGGGGGGCGGTCGCCGGTATATAAGATCTACTTTTGATCTCGGAAGTGTCGAATTGTCAAGCGGGGGGGGGGTCAGAGACGCCCCCCCCACGTAGAATTTTATTTTCTTCAATTTTAAAATTTAATGTTATAAAAAAAAAAATTAAATGAACATATAAAAAATGTTGATCTCCAATGCTTTGGGGGGGGGGGGCGCGTCGCCCCCGCACCACCCCCTGGATCCGCGCATGCACCGAAATCTAATTAAAACATGAATACCAATTAATCAATGGTAATTAGTAATTACACGAATACATGATGCGTAATTGAATCGAGACAAAATATAAAATTTCTCCTATTTATAAAATGAATGAAATTATAATTTTCAAGATCTACAAATTCGAGTAAAAATTTATGAACATTAAAGAAAATATAATTCTTGATAAAAAAAACTTATTTTGAAAAAATCCTCAACGCCTAATTAATTCACATCTATTAATTCCAATTAAAAAATAATTTATAATGGCCTTTTTTGCCCTGCCGGGAAATTTTAGAGGGTTTAAGAGCGAGCCGCCGTACAGCTCCTAAGGTAACTCATTACCAAAAACCAAAAAAGTAAAGACTAGCCAGTTCTGATACCCCTATACGTTCGAACTGACGGTGTCTAGAGGGAAGGAATCTACCAGAATGCTGAAGCTGGAAGGGTCAAGTTTGGCCCTCAAGCGCCTAAAGGGGCTTCACTCCTAATTTGTTTAGGGTTTTTTCCTTAGACCCTA
Organism: Forficula auricularia; assembly: GCA_024734495.1. NCBI lineage: Eukaryota > Metazoa > Arthropoda > Insecta > Dermaptera > Forficulidae > Forficula > Forficula auricularia. The sequence goes on from JALMQS010000136.1 coordinate 5,834,583, forward strand.
GACGGGTAGCCTATTAAGGCTGAAGAGTCCCATCCACCCTTTCCCTATTAGTCGCCTTTTACGACAAGCAAGGAGTACTACGGGTCTATTCTACGCCCAACCCGCAGGGCATATATAATTTATATCCATTAAGAATATACATATAAACTATTTGATAAGTATACTTATTTTGAAAGGTCTTTTTCGTCACATATACCCATTAAAGAACAAATAAAATACTTAGTAGGCAATTAGAATTAAAAAAATCGTTAGCCGTTTTTGAGAAAACTTTAAAACCGCTGAAATAAAGGAACCTAATCAAAATTTTAATTGAAACAATATTTGTACGATTTTTTTTTAATAATTGGTTTCGGGAAATACACCAAAGAGCTAATCCAACGTAAGAATGAAGATTTTTGAAACCATCTGTAGGTATAAATATATTAATTGGTGATCTTTAAAATTTGAGCGAATAAAATTTAGGAATAACGTGTTCATATTAGGGGTAGCTTTTGTGTATGGAAGAGTCAATGTCGGAATTTTACAAAAATTTTATTTATAATTGAAAATAGGACATTTCGAAAATATTTTAAATTTAGGAACATTATTATACAATTTTTTTTAATCATATTTTTACGAGCTACAATGCTCTGACAACGGACAGACAGACAGTGTAGCGACACTAATTCCATTTTACTTATTAAACATAATTTTAAAGAGGCTGAGGCACCTTATTAATGAATCCTATGTGCGCGTCTGGGGCGTCCGCAGAAAAATTTCCAGGGGAGACAAATAATTACATTATTAAATTTGTATTTAAATATTTATTTACACTAATACTGTAGTATTTAAATACAAAAACACATACCGTACATTAAACATAGTTTAATGAGACCGGGACGGAAGTCAGAGTTGTTACTGAATTTGTTATTCGATCCCAGGGGAGGGGGCATGTGGACCCTCTTGCCCCCCTCTGCGGACGTCCATAATGCGCATATTACCTTTTATTGTTGGTTTCTGTTACCTTAATTTGATTTTTTAGATAACAATAAAAATAACACCTTGTGGAAAGTCTTTGTTGTCTGTCTGTTTGTCCGTCCGCCCCCTGTAAATGGCCTGTAGATTCTGGAGTATTAAAGCAAGAAACTAGAAATTAGGTATATGGTAAGAGCTGGATGATCTGCAGATAGTCTAATTGTCAAAGTTGAAATAAATGTGAATCATTTCTGAAACATAAAAGTGCTATTGAAAATAGTGGCCATCCACTTGACTTTACCATACAACCTGGCCCCTAAAATTATTTATAATCATGTGGGGGGGTTAGTTTTTGCATTTTTTGACTTCTGGGGGTCCCCTGATTATGTATACAAAATTTGGTTGAGTTTGCTCAAACGGCCTAGAATGTTAATTTTTCACCCCCTCTCCACTCCCCTTAATTTTGGGTCGATATGCACCAAAATCTAATCAGCTCTTAATCTCAATGGACCAAAACTACGTGTGTAATTTGGTTTCGATATTCACACTAGTTTTTGAGCTAGCTCGTCCACCAAAATTTGGTAACGCACAGACTAACGGACAACCAGACAACCAGACATTTTGACAAAACAATTATTATCTCGAAAAATATAATTTTTTCGATGTTCACTTATTAGAGCTTTTTGTAGAGCGAAATGCCATGATTTAGCTCAATTTTTTTAATCAAAATAGTTTCAGCCGTTTACCCTGTATGGTAAAGTAAAAATTAATCCACACCCCATTGAGTGTACTTTTTTTTCTAATTTAAGAATTGTATTAATTTTGATATTTTTAAGTTTTATTTTGACGCTCCAGTCGCTCGCTAAGAGCAGGACTGTGTTTATGCGTGGGCTAGACCCCGCGATCCATATCGGGCCCCTATCCCTTTGGTCAGGAATCGAAATTATGATTTTAATCAGTATATAAGATCCAATTACTATTACAAGGTAGTTTATTTAGCCTTACCTAATCTGTGACAATTGTTTTGTTTACTTTACTTATCAAATAATAGCTAAAAGCTAATATGAAGCTGTAATCAATAAATTGATAATTTTTTATAATATGTAAAACGGAGCATGGGCGATCCAAGTAGCTAAATGTAATGTGATTAATAAAAAGGAATAAAAATATTATTTATCAAACTACTATATTGGATAAAGTCTAGCAACGATGCGTTGCAGTTTATTTTTTAATTTACTGCAATTTCATATGTTCATATGTTTAAAAAATATAACCTTTTGAAATTAAATGATCATTTGTTTTCACCTTGTGTATTTATCCTATCTTTTACTGATTTTTTGAAAAAATCATTTGAAAAAAATGATGTAAATATCACTTTAAACCTGTTATATGGTAATATTCAGTGTTAAATTAAAGATCCAAATGCCCCAGGCTTATTTATTGCGTAATGTGATTATTATTAATAAAAGTTCTGTCTGTTTATCTCATTTGCGTTAAATGCGCGATTAGTCTTTAAAATATTTCTATAGTAATAAAAGTGAATCACAATAGTCGAAATTTGTTTATGTCTATAACTTTTAGAGTTACCAAAAAATTTCCAATCTCTCTTTTTTCTTGTTGCTCTAAACTAAAGCTATTCAATTCTTATAGCTACTTGAGTTATAGATCTTTGTTTATTATGAATAAATATTGAACTATTATTAAAAGAAAACGTATAATTGATGAATGAGTTTTTAATACTAATCAATTTCTTTAATTAAATATGCATAATAAGTTGTTTGTTTGATTGCTTGGTTTACCTACGTAAATACTGTAGCGATTAGTATAATAAAAATTTCCATTGTTAAAATGCGTAAATCATTTATGTCAAACTATAATAAATACAAAAGTTGAATATAGTATTTAAATAAATAACTAAATAGATAGGTACTTAATATTTCTAAATATTAAAAGTTCATTCTGACCATTAATAATTTAATAATCTATGTTCAGTTTTGAAGGCAGTAGTTTATCTTTATATAGCCATTGTTTCAATATTTTAAATGCAACTTCTTCAAAACTGAACCAAATATGTCCTGAAGGACATTGCCGGTCTTAGCCTACACTTGGAACACTCGAGCGGTGTTTTTCAGGTTGCCCTTTTTAAATGAGAAAATAAAAAATATTTTATTGATTGTTAGTACAAATCATATCTATTATGATTGAGGGGCATTTTTACTTGATCCATAAAGCATTGTAATAGGACTCGCGCCAAGCGCGAATTCAGAGGATCATCGGGTAAAGACTACGGAATCAATGGTCTCAACCAAAGACACTTATTGTATTATAGTATTCATTGATCTTGAATTTTAGGAACTGACGAATTTGTTAAAAATTACATGGGTTCTCGTCTAGAGCCCAAAAAGAACCTTTTTTTCATTTAGTCCGTGGGGGTGGATGGACCAATATATGTACAAGTATATAATACTATAATTACCCTTTTGTTCGTCGACGATTTCTTTCACACTGTATAACCGATTGAAATGAAATTGAAAATATGCCATTGCTTTAACAAAATGAAGCGCTGATTAGTTTTTGATACATACGACTCAAAGCAGTGCTGAATTTACTCCCTCTGGGACCCCATAAGAGGCGACAGTGGGTCAGTGGCTAGAGTGTTGGGTCGCTGACTCGAAGATCGCTGGTTCGAGACCGAGTCTCGGCAGATAGATATTTGCAGTAGCCTCCTCTTGGAAAGTAATGGCAACCTACCAAGTGTATAATTGCCTAGTAACCTCTCCAAATTAGCCGTTCGGAACCGGCGTTAAAAAGTAGGTCCCGTATATCTGTGTAAAACAACTAAACACACTCAGCACAGATATATGTGGAGAGGAGCCGACACCCGTTCCGGGTATGGCACTCAAGAAGAAGAAGAAGAAGAAGGGACCCCATATGAGAATTATCCGAGGCACTCCCCCCTCCGGGCATATAATGAAATGCAGTATTAAATTTAAAATAGGTTAGGAATTTTGAAGCAAATCTAGCATGTGACAGTAGTGGAATTTTGTATTTAAATGCAAAAATATAGAAATGGATAGGTGGAAAGTGCCCTTTCAGACGAGGCCTCCCGTGCGCCCCACGGAATAGCCGTACCTAAATCAGATACTGACTCAAAGATATTTTTTTTTTTTTCTAATAATCTTGAAAATGACTAAACCAATTTTGATTAAATTTAATTTATTTAGGTACATTGAGGACCTTAAAAAAAGGTTAGTAAAATTTTTAGTAAAATTAAGTTTTAAATTACTATACTCTATAGTAAGTACTTTTTTATTTATTTTTTGGTTACCATTAATTATTTAATTTATATATTTATTTGATTCATTAATTTTACTTTTTGTTTACATAAGACTTCAATATTTATCAAATTATTTAATAATAATTGAAAGTAATAGAAGGCAGCCCAGGGATAGTGAGGAAAGAAAAAATTAACACATCAAATAAGGTGTAATTTATTGGAATCCTTCCCCCTTTCATGTTGATAATTAAGAAAAGAAAGGAAAAAAAATTGTTTTTCTATGCTTCTGCTAAGAAAGAAAAGTTTTAAACACTGATGTGGAAGGAGGAAGGAAGCATTTTATTTGTTTCCTTCATTGTCCCTTTGAAACCCTGAAGAAGGAGTGAAGAATCCTCAGAAAGGTCGGTTTGAAGGGAAAGGAGGAAGGATTCCAATAAATTACACCTTATTTGATATGTGTTAGATTTTTCTTTCCTCCCAACCCCTGAGCTGCCTTCCATTACTTTCAATTAAAAGTACTACCAGTCCGTCTATCTCCAGAGAAAATTTTCGTTGCAAATAAAATTATTTAATAATATTCAAAGATCTATTCCTATAAGTAGCTATAAGAATTAAATAGCTCTAGTTTAGAGTAACAAAAAAAAAAAAAAATCAAAAATATAATAGCTATCCATACTCATCTATAATAATACATGAAGAATAACCATTCTACAATGTATTTTTGAAGTTTTGACCACTAGTGGTAACCATTGCTGGTGGCGACTTAAATTTCGATCTGATTTTAAGTCGATACAATCGTAGAATAGTACTATTGTAGATTTGTTGCATTGGTGGTTGAGTTGTTTATCAAATAAAAATTTTTAAGAAAAAAATAAAACCGACTTCAAAAAAATTAAATGCAACAAATAAAATACACTAAAAGATATAAAATAATTATTATCTTATTTAGTTACAACTAAACGACGAAATATTAAGATGAAATTACTTTTTGAAGTCGGTGCCAAACAAACTATACCTATAAGCGAGCGTACCCACCCGTACTAAGTAAGATCCGTCGAGTGCGATTCATAAAAGGTATAGGTATGTTTGGCACCGACTTAAAAAGTAATTTCATGTTAATATTTCGTCGTTTAGTTGTAACTAAATAAGATAATAATTATTTTATACCTTTTAGTGTATTTTATTTGTTGTATTTAATTTTTTTGAAGTCGGTTTTATTTTTTTCTTAAAAATTTTTATTTTTCTCTTTTTAGTGATGTTATTAATAGTGATCCTATGATCAGAACTTGACCAAATTAATATTGTACCATCCGTAAGATACCTACCCCCTTTCCAATAAAAAAAGAATCATCGAAATCGGTTCATAAACAAAGAAGTTAGTCCTGAACAAACCTAACAAAAAAGGTCTAATACCTACTAAAAAAAATGGGACTAATCGGAACGTAGACTGGACCCAATGCAAAAAAAATTTTCAAAATCGGTTCACAATTGGCGGAGATATGAGGTAACATAGGCACAAAAAAAAAAAAAAAAATTCAGTCGAATAGAGAACCTCCTCCTTTTTTGAGGTCGGTTAAAAAAGAATTTGATCTTTGTGATTTTAAGTCGATTCCACCATTTCTTCAGAAATGGTTACCAATAATAATTTAAACGTCAAAAATGCAATCTATAATAGAATGGTTATTTCTCATGTATTACCATAGTAAGAATCGATCGGCTATTTTTGATTTTAAGTCAACATTGACTAGTGATAGGTATCTGATTAATAATAAAGGAATAAAAATATTGATATTTCAAACGAATATGGATAAAGTCTAGAAACGATCCGTTTTTAATCGCTAAGACAAAAAGACAAGGCCTTCTCAGTCGAAGAAGGATCTTTATAAAAGCAAACGTTTCGTATCATCTTTAAGACATCAAAAAATTACGTTTTTGAGGATAATACGATTAAGGTAACTATTGGAAAATTGTCCATAAAACTGAAGGAGTAAGTAAAAAATTGTTAAATACTTGATACAGTCGACTAGCCTATCGAATGATATAACTTTTAATTTCAATATTTGGCTGCCTTCAAAACTCTTGATTATAAATGATCATCCAGCTTCCCCTTTATGGTTTATCTATTATACAGGAGTCGCAAAAGTATTACAGGGGTGCGCAAATTTCGTCATTGAAATTTCTGGAGAAAGAGAGAGAGGATGGGGTTGAAAATTGTTGCAAAATTCGAATTATACTATATGCTAAAAATAAAAAAGGCCAAGTTTTATAACTTCAACAAAAAGTAATAAAATCCTCTTCTGTTTTGTGAGAAGTGAATAAAATACAACAATACCTTTTTCTCGGGGGATTTTTAGAGTAGACCTACTGTTTTTTCTCTATTTGTAGGGGGGGGGGTTGATAGGTAGTTGGTGTGGGTTACTTTTCATGAAACTGAGGGGACTCATGAAGCTAGGAAGGGAGGCACTTCTGTATTATAATTATTTTGCTTTGAGTCGCAAAAGTATTCAAAAGCAAAACTTTATTGGAAGAAACTGTCATATCTAAAAATGGATTAGACAAATGCATTTGGTTAAGTCACAAATGAAAGGATTTTAAATTACTACACAAATAATGAATTAATTTTAGGCGAATTCTATTCACCAAGAGAACGCGATATACAAATATTGTTGATTGAATATGTAAACAGGGAAATTAGCTTTAGGTTTACAAGGAAAAATGACCATTGGAATAAACGATGTATGTATGCGTGTAAGCGGTCGTTTAAATTCTTCTTAATTGTAAATGTAACCACATTTGTTTACCTGGGAATTACCTAGTATATTCAAGCACATTAATTGTCTTCAATTTATTTTTCTTTTAAATAAATATTATTAGTTTATTTTGTAAATCCTTTTAAAACAATATCTTTTTGGTAAAATAAAGCTTGAAGTTAATTAATAAACATGTTTGGACTAATTTTGAAATACTGATACCTTTTTCTTTTGAGAATTTCTTCTCGTCTTTTGATTTGGCCACGGTTTTGATGACAACCGATTGGCATATGTAGCCTTGAATGCCGTGTCAAATCTTTATTTGCTTACCTATGATAAATAAAATAGGGCACATTGTTCCCTAGAAAATATAAAAATATGTTTTTATTTTTCACCTTGTCTTTTTCCTAGCATTAAACACATTTACACACACTTTTAGGACACCTGCCTATGAATTACCATACAAATCCCATGTAGGTCTGCCCAGACCTAGTTGTAGGTACCAGTTAGCACCAAAAAATCCCTGAACCTCCTAGGGTTAAGGAGGTTGCCCATATCCTTGAACTTTTTAATTCCCAAATCAATTCCTTTGAGATGCAAGCAACAAGGTTGGAATTAGGAATTTAAATTACCCTCAGCACCAATTGCATTAAAAAGGTCAACTACTCAAGAACTGACTGTGCGACACGTTGCTTAACAAATCTAAGCAAAAAAATTATGGATTATATTGTTTAAGAAATGTTTTAATTTTTACTTTCATTTAGGAATATATAAATCAGCGGCGGCGGATCTGGGGGGAGGCTACCCCAAAAAATTTTCAGTTCGAAAAATAAGCTTTGAAATTTTGTTTAATTATTTTTATTTCAAACAAAATAAAAGTTTAAAAATCAAACAAAATAAAAGTTTAAAAATCAATATTCTATAGAAAGGGGTACAATTGCAATGATTAGACTAGCTGAGTCAATGGGTATTTGGTCAATTCAGCAAAATTTTGGGGAGTTTTGTAGTTTCTAATGTTATTTCTCTTACTGAAGAAACTTTTAGGCGGTTTTTTATTATAGTATTTTTTTAACCTTACCAGAGAAATAATTCTTTCACTGAAAGATAGTTTATATAAAAGTGAGTAACAACTCATTTTGAAATTAATAATTATATTAATTAAAAAATGAAATGTGAGAGTTTACTATTTACTACCACAAACGTACCTTTAGCGCTTAGGGCAAAATCAATTGCTTTATGTCGAGTCTGCAAACGGTTGAGCCTAGAAAGTTGAAACTTAGCACAAGGATGCAGATTATTAATTGAATGAAACCTGTGTGCCTAATCACATAAGATTAGCTACAATCCTTCAAGAAGTTTGGATTTTTATTTTTTCATACTACTTACTTTTTTTTTTAATTCGATCGAATGCGAGAAGGGGCGCACCAAGAAGATGCAACCTCTATAGATCTTAATCTTAAATTCTTTCGCGACAATCCACACAAAAAGTTTTAGCCTCGTAACCACTCTATAAATATGAACGGTGCTAAAATTTTAGGTTATGTTTTTTTAACGTGACTGTACTTTTTACACTACTATATTCTCTTTATGAATGGATCGTTTCCAAGTCATTGATATTATACCCCCTCCACTAAAAATAATCGCCCAAATATCTTTGTTTTTTTATTTTTTTATCAAAACTACTAGGTAAATAATTTTAATTTTTTTTTAAGTTACTCCGAATATATATTATTCTAACATTAGTTTTTCATCAAGATGGTGAAAGTCCTTCAATGAAACAAAATAAAATAATGATCATATCCCCACTCTTTCCCTATCTACCCTATGTAAAAAATGTCATTTTTTAACCGATTTCAAAAAAGGAGGAGGTTCTCTATTCGACTGATTTTTTTTTGTGTCTATGTTACCTCATACTCCGCCAATTGTGAACCGATTTTGAAGATTTTTTGTGCATTGGGTTCAGTCTAGCTTCCGATTGGTCCCGTTTTTTTTTCATTGGTATTAGACCTTTTTTGTTAGGTTTGTTCAGGCCTAACTTCTTTGTTTATGAACCGATTTCGATGATTCTTTTTTTATTGGAAAGGGGGTATCTTAAGAATGGTGCTATATTTATTTGGTCAAGTTCTGATGATATGATCAACGACGAAATAACGTAAATCTCCAATTCTTATGAGTAAATAATCGAAATTATGATAAATAAAATCTTTTATAAAAAAATCTTATAACATTCATTTAAAACCCGAAAACGTTTTGAGAGAATTTCTATATTTATGAATGGAATTTTATTATCATTTTCTGATTCATTCGCCCGACGCATTCTCTTTTACGAGATGCATGCAAGGTATTATATTAAGTCACTATTAATAACATCACTAAAAAGAGAAAAATAAAAAATAATTTTTATAAAAAAAATAAAACCGACTTCAAAAAACTTAAATGCAACAAATAAAATAATAATAACTCAAAAATAAAATAAAATCCACTAAAAGGTATAAAATAATTATCTTATTTAGTTACAACTAAACGACGAAATATTAAATGAAATTACTTTTTGAAGTCGGTGCCAAACATATACATTTTATGAATCGCACTTGACGGATCTTACTTAGTACGTTTGGCGGGTACGCTCGCTTATAGGTATAGTTTGTTTGGCACCGACTTCAAAAAGTGATTTCATGTTAATATTTCGTCGTTTAGTTGTAACTAAATAAGATAATTATTTTATACCTTTTAGTGAATTTTATTTGATTTTTGAGTTATATGGTAATTGCAATTATTTCATGTTTGGTTTGGTAAATCGTCTTCAAATTTTAACAGTATGTGTATTATGCTTTTAATGACTTAGGTATATTCCAAGTTTCGAAGACTTCTTGAATTTTTGCATTTGTGAAAGAACTACCTTAACCGAAGAGAGGAGTAGAAACTAAGTGTCGGGAAAGGGGAAGGCCGTGAGACAATTTCTTAGTCTTGCGAAAAAAATATAATTTGACAATGTTTGCTTGATGGCGTAAGATTATCTGAATATTAGTGGTACATTTAAAATCTCAAAATATGATTTGTGTAAACGCCAGTGCTGTATTAAATATGTGCACCTAATCACTGTGTAAACCAAGCAATGGTTCTTTAAAATTTGACAACTTCATTAGGTAATGAAATACATATAAATATAAATTTACTCACATTTGGTAAATACGAGAGTCACGGGATCCCGAGCTGATTATGACATTGCATATTTTCTTATGCTTATACCATGGAACTTCCCCTCTCTCAAGGGGTACAAATGTCCAGCGATATTATAAAATAAATTGTGCTTTAAATAAATAAAAAAATAATAAATGTATTTGTTTAGATATCGAAACGGAAAAATTAAAAGTGAAATTTCGAATATTAATAAAGCTATTAATATTTACATACTTAAATGATATTTTTTAAAATGTGTAATGATTAGAAAATTTCATTCTTCTTAATCCTTAAAATAATTACAGTAAAGCCTCGATGAGTATCCGTTACTTCCGTTTTCACTCAAATATTGTGTTTTGATCTGTCTCAAATGTAACTCCATTTAAATGATATCGGGGAATATTCCTCCATCGTATCCTTTAGCCCAGTTGAAATAACATTTCTCAAAAGTATAGTTTTTGAAAAATTAGCACAATGATTTAAGATAGATTCATAATTTTACTAATTATTATTGGGAACTCACGAATAGATATACATGAGCACAATAATGCAATAACCTTTCCGGCGTCATGCCAAGTCGTAAACCGAGGGGTGAACCACGACTTAATATCGTGTACACGTACTTCCACTTCCACTTCCAAGTAGAAGACAATAGATGAAGGGTCATTATTAGAGACCGGGTATTTATGCAGTAAAAACTGCCAAAATATGCAGTTAAAAATGCTGAAAGACACAAGTAATATGCAGTACCTATACGTTGAAATATGCAAAAATATGCAGTAAAAGATAGCCAAATATTTTTTTTATGCACTAAAAAATTAAAATTGAAGACAAAAATACCATATATTTGAAGGAGTGCTATGAAAGGAATAAAATGATAAAGTAAGTTACAGACACCAAGTGTCAAATATGTACATTTATTGCGTAAAAAATTGCACAAAATTCTCATTACATTTAATATATTAAAAAATCTTTAAACTCAAAGAAATAATAGGTGCACTTGAATAAAATCAACATAATAAATTTAATAATGTTTCAAAAATGTGAACGAAAAAAATACGGACGGAGGGTAGTTTTATTTAACAGAAAGCGATTGTATTGCTTTTATTTTTTTATATTAACCATCTCTTCCTATTGACGTACAAATAATAAACTAATAAAGAAATAATGCAAAATTTGACCGGCTTTAATCTGATCCCTACACTAATTTACATACATTTCCACACACATACACACACAAATGAACACTCAATAGCCAAAATGGGCTATAGTTCCCGAGGGCCATTAAAAAAATAAATAAATAAATAAAAAGGAAATCATTAACAAAGGATCTCAAAAAATAGTTAAAATTTGATTGTAATTTGAATAATTTATGTTTACAAGTATTTTTTAAATTATCTTCAGGATATTATGTCTACGGTCACTTAAAATTGATTTATACGATGAAAAAAAGCGATCAACATCTACAGATGTAATGGGGACGAATTTAAAGGAAATTAAAACCCCCACTTTTACTTTCAAAGAAAAAGATTGCAAACTTTTCGGCATTTTCGTGTAGAATACCTATAGTATCTAGTCAAGTCAAAGTACAACTGAATAATAAGAAAAATAAGTGGATTGTTGATTTTTAGCTATGTTTACATCCTTTATAATCCGTCCAACACTACACTCTTATTGTTGAGGCCTATTTTTGTTTTCTTCGAATTTAAATTAGTGTCTCACTAGATGCATGATTCGTATAGATAATTGAACTCCTGGGTCGTATGTGGCGGCAAACAAAATATGCAATTGCATAGGAATCCGGTCTCTAGTCATTATCTAATGAATTCCAAAATAATTCCAAAGACGTGTACACCTAATTCCAATGGCGGTTCACCCTTCGTTGTAAACCGAACTTTAGATTTAGAAGGCAGAAGCATTAATACTCGATATGAAATAATATTAGAGGGCAGTCGCACTTTGCGTATTACATCCATAGCTGGTAGAAAGTTGAAATATCTCTAACCTTGTTTCACATACATTTAAACAGGTGCATGATCCCTGATTTTTTGCGCTCTCAGCAGCAGTAACACTGTGAATGATTAAATTATGAGTTTGATGATTTTTTTTTACTTAGAAAAAAAATTGAGTTGATGAAGGTAGTGTGAAAGTGAGAATAAGGTGTCATTATTGTTATTTGTTTTTAATAATTTTCCATAATATCGTTTTTTCCCTTATCCCATTCCCTAATGATTAGAGACCGGATTCCTATGCAATTGCATATTTTGTTTGCTGCCACACACGACCGAGTAGACCAATCCCAGGTAACCACAATATCCTAAGAATATTCTAAGGATATTCTAAGGACATTTAAATCTTCTTAGAATATTCTGAGGATATTGTGTGTTACCTGGGATTATCTATCAGAGTTATGCATCTATCTAGGATACTGTGGGTTAAATTTTATACTGCATATTTTTGCATATTTGAGTAATATTGCATTAAATTGCTTATTTGAAGTATATTGCATAAAATTGCACATTTTGAGGCAAATACAGATGTTTTAAAAGTAACTTTTCGAAGAAAGAATGAAAAAAGGAAGAAATAAATCAGGGGGGAGGCTAAATTAAATTCGAAGAAAACAAAAATAGACCTCAACGACAAGAATTTAGTGTTGGACTACCAAGTAGGAGGTTGGATTACAATTACAAAGAATGTAAACATAGCTAGACTCATTTATCTTTTTATTCAGTTGTGCTTTGATTTGACTAGATACTATATTCTACACGAAAATGCCGAAAAGTTTGCAATCTTTTTCTTTGAAAGTAAAAGTGGGGGTTTTAATTTACTTTAAATTCGTCCCCATTACATCTGTGGAAGTGGAGTGATTCTTTTCATCGTTTAAATCAATTTTAAGTGACCGTAGACATAATAACCTGAAGATAATTTAGAAAAATATTTGTAAACATAAATTATTCACAATTACAATCAAATCAATTATTTTTGAGATTCTTTGTTAATTATTTCTGTTTTTTTTTAATGGCTTTCGGAAACTATAGCCAATTTTGGCCATTGAGCGTTCGTGTATGTGTGAAAGTGTGTGTAAATTATTGTAGGGAACAGATTATAGCCGGTCAAATATTTGTATTATTTTATCAGTTTATTATTTGTACCTCAATAAGAAAAGCTTGTTAATATAAAAAACTAAAAGCAATACAATACAATCGTGTCTGTAAAATAAAACTACCCCTCCCTCCGTATTTTTTGGATCACATTTTTGAAATATTATTTTTTTATTTATTTTGTTGATTTTAATTCAAGTGCATATATTATTTCTTTGAGTTTAAAGATTTTTTAATTAATATATTAAAAATGTAATGAGAATTTTGTCCAATTTTTTTCGCAATAAAAGTACATATTTGAGACTTAGTGTCTATAATAGCTTACTTTATCATTTTTTTCCTTTCATATCACGCCTTCAAATATATAGTCTTTTTGTCCTCAATTTTAATTTTTTAGTGATAAAAAATTTATTTTACTTCAAATATTTTTATATTTCAACTTATTCTGCATATTACTTGAATATTTCAGCATCTTTAACTGCATATTTTGGCAGGTCTCTACTAATGATGTATTGAAGTTTTACAAACATGAATAATAGTAATTAAGATAGCAGTCAGACTATATTTGCATACGTAGGAAATATTTAAGATTGTATAAATAAAATTATTAGATTATTATTTTAAGCAAACTAATGCAATTTGTGGAAATTAACTTCAAAAGGTGTGCTAGACTGTACAATTTTACATTTCTGATCATCTAATTATTTAGTAACAGCTACGATTATAGCTTAATAGTATATCTCAACGAGGCACGTCAATTTATGACAAAGCGAAAAAAGTACTGGAATCAAGTACTCTTGAAAAATAAAATTAAAAATCAAGCCATTTTATAATCTTAGATATTAGTTAAAACTTCTAAAAAAACTTCATAAATATTGAACATATGGTCAAATGAGGAAATTGGTAACACAGTAGGTATATATTTAATATTTACAATCTTATAAATTACTTTTTTGGAACGTAAAAATCTGTAAAGGTCTGGAATTTTTTAATAAAAACAATTATCATTACTCCTAAATACTTTTAAATCAAATTTATAATAACTTTTTGTTTAAAGGGGCGTCGTATCACGAACTTAATTAGTCAACGATCTTGAAGCCGAGGTTCGTGGTTCGAAAAGTTTGTGGGAGCTGTAAGAGGCGACACTGTGTAATATTGGTAATAAAACATTTGGATGATATTTAAGAATTTTATATTCAAAGAATCACTTACCCATCTATAGCATTTTTTTACTTTACCATACAGGGTATGGTCAAGTATTGTAATCGTGGATGAACAAAGTGTTTTTTTGTTTCTTTTTTCGAAATATCTCAAAAACGGCTGAAACTATTTTGATTAAAAAAATTGAGCGAAACCATGGCATTTCGGTCTACAAAAAAGTCCTAATAAGTGAACATCGAAAAAATTATGACAATAATTGTTTCGTCAAAATGTCTGTTAGTTTGTTAGTCTGTGCTTTAGCAAATTTTTGTGGACGAGCTAGCTCAAAAACTAGTGTGAATATCAAAATCAAATTTCACACGTAGTTTTGGTGCATTGAGATTAAGAGACAACTCAACCAAATTTTGTATAGATAATCAGTGGACCCCCAGAAGTCTAAAAATGCAAAAACTAACCGCCCGAAATGGGGGAGGGTGTAGAGTCAAAAAATTAAAAAATAGGCCCTTGTACCAAACTCAACCAAATTTTGTATACATAATCCGTGGGCACCCAGAAGACTAAAAATGCGAAAAATAACCACCCGAAATGGGGGGGGGGGTTGTAGGGTCAAAAATGAAAATATAGGCCATTGTACCAAACTCAACAAAATTTTGTAAACATAATCCGTGGGCCCATAGAAGTCTAAAAATGCAAAACTAACCCCCCCCCCTTACATGATTATAAATAATTTTATTAAATATTAAATATAAGTGAGGGGCCAGGTTGTATGGTAAAGTAAAGTGGATAGCCATATCAGAACGTGTCAGTGTTATTTTAAATTGAATTTCTCAATTTAGACTTTTTAGGTTGCAATCAAGTGTTGTTTTTAATCAAATGACAAAGTAATGTTAATAATGTTAATAGCAAAACAAAAGTAAGGTTAGTTCCAACATTTACTACCTAAAGATTCTACATGGGAGGTAGGGAACGGATAATGAGACTTTTCTTAGTAATTAGTTTTATAGTAGGTAAATATAAAAAAAATGTACTTTTTGAAGTTTTCAGATTTCTTCCTTTACTTTGGTATTATAATCTAACAGATTGACTACGTTATGGGGAAATACGAAATCTTTTTAGGACACTTTTAAATTTGTCTTTTACTTTCTTTATAGATTAATAATATGAAAATAGGTAATTTATAACCTTTAAGGAGTTAGGTGTTGGTTCTGGTTGAAACATTTTAATATAATAATAAAACCTGAGCAAGATGCGAGGTAGGTTTCAGTTTTGTGAAACCTACCTCGCATCTTGCTCAAGTTTATTATTATATAGGTAATTTATTTTATCTTTGTGTAATATTTTTTGTTTATAATTACTCCCTATTAGAATATTAAAAAGGAATATTTTAAAATAAATAAATATCTTTTTTAGATGCGTTTAGTTTTTTATTATATTTTCATTTCTGATCACAACCAAAAAATCAAAATATTACAAAGGTAATTTTTGTTTTTCATTTCTTTTTACAAAATCATCATCCAACCTCAAACTCTTGAAAGCAGTACTCTAAAAATGTATACCTATTAAATAAATATAGGTCAGTTCAAAAACTCGCACACTTATAAAAGAAATCACTCTGATCGAATTGTAAAATGTTAATTTTTTTTTTTTTTTTTTATTCAAATGAAAATTTTTCTAAGAAAAGATACAAAATTAAATTTTCGTTGTGACATCCGATAGGATAGGATTTTGATTGGATAAGTAGATTAGAAAACATAGACGAAACCTATTGAGGAATGTGAATTGATTTTTACATTTTCACATTTATAAAGAATGTGCGAACACAGCAATAAACAAAAAAAAAATCATTAAAATAAATCTAATTTAAAATTCCAACTTTTTGAGAGAATATACAATATAATAAACAAGAAATAACATATATATATAAACAGACAAATAAAAAAAATATATGTAATTATAAATAGATTAGGAATGATTATATATATATATATATATTAATTACAAATCATATTGAATTGTATTTTAAATATATATAAATATGTTATGGTATTTTATATTAGGATTGCCATATGTCCCTCTATTTTTATGATACAGTGCCCTATTTTCTTTCTAATTTCAACGTGAAATGTTATATTGGTTGGGATATAAAAATCTATTTTAGAAAATTCAAAAGTTAATCACATTTTGTCATATTTTCTCAAATGATATTTATCAGGAAGTGTAATTTTCATGATATCGCTACTAGTTTTGTATCATATATGACTATGATGGGTTCTTAGGCATATATTACGAAGGTAATATAGCATTTTTGTCACTGATTAATATTCGGTAAAATGAGAATAGAAGCGAAATGGATGTAACAACAGCTATTCTTAAGTGCTTGGTAAACATTAGAGTCATGTATTCAATTTTATCAATTTATGATCATTTCGAAAATGAATTAAAAGATATATAAAGAAAAATTATATTTAATCAATTTGTTTTATAAGTTCAATGTTGGTTCAATGTTATCAAAGCGGGGGTTCTCTAGTGTGTAGACATGATTTTTATTCAGATTTATCTTGAGACCAAAGAATGATGCATGATTGTATCTGATAAAACATGGCTTTGACCTATATTCTATACAATGAATAAGTAATATGGCAAGCCTAACTCAATAAATAAATATATATATATATATATCAAGATTATAATTATACATTATATATTACTGTATTCATTTCATATTAGATTAATTAGATTATTGGTCATTTCTACTTTTTTGCAATCATTTTACTTGGCAAGTAATCAAAATTTAAAAAAGGTATATGTTTTGCAAATTGTTAATATTTCATATTAAATACTAACTTCGTATGAATTAAGGCGAGCAGTTTCTAGTATATAATAATAAATTAGGATTTATATATACATCATATAGAGGGCCTTATTATCTATTATATCCACCCGGTTAGATGAGCTTGAAAAAATAAGCTCAGACTTTTTAAAAAAATTTACTTTGAATAAGGCATGGATTCTGTGATTTCTTACAAATAAATTGCCAAAAAAGGTCTAAAACAACAATCCTCACAACTAGTAATGAAAAAATGCTATAATTTGAAGAATAAATAAATAAAATGCACTAATTAACTTCTTTCAGGTAAATTTTCGGTTCAGAAAATTGAACTCATTTTTTTATTAAAAATTATATTTATCCTTTATTGTTTTCATTATAAGAACATTATCTATGTAGGAAAAGTAAAATTTCTATAATATTTATTTCTTTATGAAAAAATAAAAATATGGAGTATATTATAAATTTAGTCTTCTTTATATATATTTAATAAATAAAACCAAAAAATATGAATGAAAATAAAAATATATAATAAAAAACAAAAATGAGAGATAAATATATTTACCTTTAGTAAGATTGGAGTAATTTTTGGAGACGGACTGATAAGTTAATTAAGTGGATATTGATGAGGCAGTCCAAAAAAAGAAGATAATTTATACTATCTTTTTATTTTTATTCAAAAACCAACGTTTCGGAGGCTATTCCCTCCTTCTTCAGGGTTTTGAAAAGAATTATAATTCTGCTGAGAATGAAATACAATATATTATTGTTACTGCCACTGAAAGAGGAGACAGAGGGGAATGTCGCATTGGATTTCCTTCACTGACTTTAAAAAACCGTGAAGAAGGAGGGAACAGCCTCCGAAACGTCGGTTTTTGAATAAAAATAAAAAGATAGTATAAATTATCTTCTTTTTTTGGACTGCCTCATCAATATCCACTTAATTTACCTTTAGTATTATTAATTATTTAATTAATAATTAATAACTTTATTGGAATTTTCAAATGATTAATATAAAAATAAGAAAAGAATTTTTCATAGGGATGAGCTGAAAAAAATTAGAACAATGCCCCTCTTTCTCTGATTCCTATCATCAAAGTCCTTGTACCAAATTCAAAGAAAAATTGAAAATTAAATTCCCTCAAAATTTGGCAGTAGTGTCTCAAGAAATATCTTTTAATCAAATTGTTGAATGTGGATATGAGTTAAACTATGTGTTGGTAGGAGAATAAAAATAAAAAGCTTTTCTCTAAAATATTCTCCCTTAATTAAATTTGAAGAAATAAAATTTAATTTTTATTGTTTGTTCGATTTATATTTATATAAGATCAATATCTATTTATTTTTTAAAAATTAACTATTTAGATTATATTTGAGGAGCATAACTAAAGAAAAATAAAAATGTTGTTTTTCAAATTTATTTTAAGAAAATATTTAATGAACATGAAATATGAAGTATTTAAATAACGTTAGATTAGAGAATTTTAGGGATTATAAAATCCATTTTCCATAAAATATATATAGAAATAATTTTTAAAATAAGAAAAGTTAAATTGCAATTTTTTAGATGTAAAAAAATAATAAATAATTTTTTTAATACATATATTGTATATATACTTATATATATATTTATATATATATTATATATATATTATATATATATATTTCTTCAAAAAAAAGAAGAAATAAATAAAAATATATATATATATATACCTATATATTTATTATGAGGTATATTTTGAACAAATTAAAAAATACATTTTAATTAAAAAAAAAGGTAATAAATAGTTTGAAGAAAAAACAAGGTCTAGACTAGGTAGACGAGTCCATTACATGAAGGACGCAAAGCCTTAATCTAAAAATTTTATTTTTTCTATTATTTTATCACTGGCCTTTTCATCAATCATATTAATGAATAGTTAACTAATCCATATTAACAACATATGAATTTATTTAAAATATTATTAATAAAAATAATGTTATTTTGATTTTTTTAATACATCCTATTTTACATCAATGGGATTTGATTTTATATTCATTATGGTGACTCCCGCCGTCTTTGGATTTTGGTGTTTTTGCAAAATAGCTTTTTTGAAAGAATCTAGCAAACAAAACGAAATAACTAAAATACATGGCCATGGATAGTTTAATATTCGTTTGCGAAATGTGACATTCTTGTTTATCTGTGATGTATTGGTGAGCAAAATAATTGACCACACAGCCGACAATCATTTGTGTCAACTGACAAGAAGTGATCAACATGGCAATTTGTTTTGGGGGTGAATATCGCATTGAACGCAGGGCATAATAAGAGTACATGATAGAATGGACACAATAGTTCATGACAATAAACCAACGCGCGGAAGCTGTATACTCAGTATATGAGTACCACGAGTAGAGTAACACAGTTATATGATGGTACCAGTGAAGGAAGATCAACGGCTGCTTCCGAAGTACAATGAAGATAGTATCGCCAAGTTCAGGCAATTTTGATAAAACAAACATCCAAGTCCAAAAGCCCGACACTTTATCTTGTTCAATGAAACTGAAAAACACATTAAAATAACAACATTATTATAAATATGTAAGTTTATTAGGTAGAAAATGTTTGATTTTATTATAAATAAAATAAAATAATATTTAGGTAGTAAAACCCTGAATTGACTATTGATTGCAATTACCAAGCATTGACTATGATCGGAAAAAATTCATTAAAAAATTCTAAAAATAGGGTAAAACTATAACAATTTTATCTAAATTTGTTTTACAAATATTTTTTTAGTCCTAAAAACAGGTCTTTTCGTGTACACTGGGATGCTCTCGCATATTCTTGGGGGTATGTGTACCTCAAATTAAGAATAAAGTTCTAAAAATTACTTTATGTAAAAAAAATATTTGTTATATTTGCTTTTACAATATGTATATTAGTTTGTTATCTATTTTTCATTTGATAAAGAAAGAAAGTAGTAACAAAAATGAACTTAAAAGCTATTACATCATCTAATTACCCAGAACCATGGGAAGATCTTAAATTAAATCTTTATATATTAATGGCCAAGGTCCTTATAGGAAGAGTTGAAGGTTTTGTTTTAATGAGAAATTGTTGAAAAATATATTTGAGAGATCTGTGCAGAGATACCTCACACAAAAACAAAAGAAAATATTTTTTATTTTCGACCCACAAAAAATTCGATCCTCCAAAATATTAGATTAAAATTTTAATTCTATTTTCGGGAAAATGAATAAAAATAACTTTTACATTTCATGTTTCTTATTTCGTTTACAATGTTCTGACAGAGGGACAGACATGCATACAGATGGACATTGTAGCGACACTAATAGGGTCTTATTTTACTTTTGAACGGAACCCTAAAAATAAACCTGAAAGAAAAAGTTATTTTATTTTAAAAAGATAACATAAAATTCATAGAAATAAACGTAAGCAATCGCGAAAGTTCACAAAGGAAATTAGCGAGTTTAACTAGTCTTATAGTATCGAATAATAAGAAATGAATGGGCGAAAATTTGTCTACAAAGTGTCAATTAAACCAACAAAAGATTCCTACAATGATCTAATAGAGGGTTTCACTTATATATTCACTTGTTCGAAAATCTTCAATTTCATTTCGATGAACAAGGCCTAGTTGAAAAATGTAATTCTTAAATATATATATATATTATGACAAAACGTCTTGGATATGAATTGTGTGCAGAAAGACGATAAAGATAATGTTCTATTTGGATTTAAATTTTCCATTAAGGTGAGGCATATGTGGTTCCAAGATTAAGAAAGCTATTGCAAAGGAGTGTTTTTATCAGAAAATATTTTATTTTCGTAAGATTTTTATACATATTTTCGCGATTCCTTAGAATTGAAATAAATAAAATAAAAATTGATATTGTTAAACTTTTTTTTAATATGTACGTTAAGCTTAAGTATTGTGTCTGGCAATAGAGTATATTTTTTAAAGTAAAAATTTGCTCAGAGTAATCATCAAGAAGTAAATTTGTTGATGTTAACAAGGCCTTAAGGACATTCCGCCTATACTTATTATCTTATTAAAATGTACGCTCCTGAACTTACTATTCTATCAAAAAATTCTAAGCTTTGTATAATTATGACATATTTACAAACAGGTGGGAAAATAGATAGAATTAAACTAATTAAAAAAAGGAATTATTCCAAGGTCGCCAATTCCAAGTAGGTACAATCACCTTCTTTCTGAAATCATGAGAAATGTCATTAAGTTCTTGACACTTAGGACTAATAAATTAATTCACAAAAGACAATATATCTTGTAGTTATTATATTCTTCACTTTCCACGCTCTCCCTTATCTGATCTTTTGAATTTGCACTCTAATATAATGTTTTAAGTTGATGTAAAAGACTTCATTGACGCTTAATCCCATTTAGAATTCGATTATTCGGATTCCTTGGTGTTTTGAGAGAAAATATCTAAAGTTAATGAACCGCGCAAGTAAAATAATTTATTCAATAATTAATTCTGCTGTTAATCGCAACAATCCTCACAAAAAGTTTTAGCCTCGTAACCACTCTATAAATATGAACGGTGCTAAAATTTTAGGTTATGTTTTTTAACTTGACTGTACTTTTTACACTACTATATTCCCTTTATGAATGGATCGTTTTGAAGCCATTGATATTATATCCCCTCCACTAAAACTAATCGCCCAAATATCTTTATTTTATTTTTTATCAAAACTATGAGGTAAATAATTTCAATTTTTTTTAAGTTACTCCGAATATATTATTGTAACAAATATTAGTTTTTCATCAAGATGGTGAAAGTTCTTCAATGAAAAAAAATAAAATAATGATCATTTTCCTAACCTTTCCCAATCTACCATGTGTAAAAAAAAATTCATTTTTAATTGAAATTATTTCATGTTTGGTGAGGTAAATCGTCTTCAAATTTTAAGTCTGTTTATTTATGCTTTTATTATTTTTTTATTTCGTCATTAGACTTAGGTATATTCTAAGTTTCGAAGACTTCTTGAATTTTTGCATTAGTGAAAGAACTACCTTAAATTGAGCACCTGACAGAATTCGAACCTGCGATCTTTTTTGTATACCCCAAAAATGCCTTAACCAACTAGTTCATGGGTGCCATTTCCCCTTCTGGCGCCTTTTTCTATTAAAGCATTGTTACTCGATTTTAGATCATTTACTTTATAAACTTTGGTTTTGATTTATAAGTAAATGAACGGCGCAAGTCAAATAATTTATTCAATGTCAATTCTATGTTACGTTCTATCAAATTATTATTGAATTAAACTTTTTTGCTAATGTAATCAATAATGAGAACAAATTTTAACTTTGTTAAAGTAGTTATGCGTGAACATACATAACAAAAAAGGTCCAAAAGCAATGAAATTTAAATGGGACCAATCGTAAACTATAGTGAACCGAATGCAAAAAAAAATCAAAATCGGTTCAGAATTGGCGAAGTAATCAGGTAAAATAGATACAAAAAAAAATTCAGTCGAATTGATAACATTCTCCTTTTTTGAAGTCGGTTAAAAATTGTAAAATTTTGAGTTATAAAATTCGTTCTAATTTGACATTGATACGGGGAGAATTTTTTTTTTAATTTTATGTTGATTGGTTTGGAAATCCCGGTGGATACATAAATTCTCTAAAAATAAGTACTTTGAAGCTCACCTATGCTTATTTATTTATTTTTTAACTTATAATAACTTATAATAATTTTACTAAAACTACCCTAAAACTAATCAGTTCTCCGCATTGGAAATTCACACGAACTTTCCACCAGTTTTCATTCTCGAGTTGTGGGCATCTGACTTACAGACAAATCATTGTTGAAAATGATTTTTTTTCCTCGTTTCAGACAGGATTATACATAATGAGAAAATATTGAGTGAATTCAAAACTAGAGCACCCGGGAGGCAGGCTTCTCCAGGGAGTATTCGAGTACTTATTATTTTTAAACTAGACTTAAATGTTTTAATTATATTTTTATCATAAATTTAGTCAATGATTTGTATTAATTCAGATTTAGCACATATTTCTAATAAGCATTTAATTTTTTTTATAATCGATAAAGTTGTTGTTGAGGGGAGGATTTCCCTATTTATTCAAGTAGAATCTAAAAATATTATTTTTTTGTATTAAAAATATATATTTAATAATAATATATAAGTATTAAAATATAAAAACTTTAAAAAATAGTAATCTATTAATGATGATTTCTAATGAGTTATAATATTGTTAGCTAGAACAATCCTGTTCCCTTAGTGGAAAGTCATCTCAAATTTGCCCTTTGGACTACTCTTTGCTACCGAGCCTAAGTATATAATTACTGTATTATTGAATTTACTTAATTTGTCTTAATAAAACTTTTATATTTGTTTTTAAAAAACTCATTTCCTTGATTGAACAACATAAGTGGCTGTTTACATTTTTTTAGAAAATTATTCGAATTTGAAAAATTATTTTTATTATTATTATTTGGATTAAAATATTTACAATTCATTTTGAGATGTCTTCCTTACATTTCTAAAAATGGTAGTCACGAAAAAAAACGAATTTTTAATTGCAGAATCCATTTTTCACAAATTATTTACTAGTTTTCTTACCTAAACTTTACTACTTTACATAATATTATGTAAATGAAATTTGTTCATTGTTGGGTACCAACTTTGTTAGTGTACTTTATTTCACTAGTTTTTAGTTTGTTTTGTTGCAAAATTTCTGAAAAAATGGAGTAATGATTTTGATAAAAAAAAATTAACATAACACAGAACAACTGTATAAAAAAGCTTCTGAAAATAAGTTTTTTGTTTTTTGGATTTTATTTTCATGTTATATTAATTAACTAGAAGATATTTATTTATATGATAGCAATTAATATCTCGGGAAATAAACATTTTGATGTATGTATTTAGTTTATATGTGAAGTTTTTTTGAAGACAGTGTTGTTCTATGTTGTTTCTTTTATTTATTTTATTTTATTAAAGAAATTTAGAAAAAACTAAAAAAGTACTGGAATAAAGAATTCTAAAAAAAAAAATGGACAAATTTTCTTTAAACGCAGTGTAAAATATAATGGGGGGGGGGTCGGATAGGCTTAGGTTAGTATGTCAGCCTGCTAACCAAGTGGACCCGGGTTCGAATTCGACTCGAGGCATCCGGCTAAAACCTGACCCCAGGGGGGTAGAGACAAATTTAAAAAAATGGAATAATTATTATCGTGAATTGGCTTATGGCTACCTACTCCTATTTCATTAAAACAATAAATTAGTAAAAGTGCGTTCTTTCATGAACAATACTATATATTCCATATATAATTAGTAAGGTAAAGTAAAAGTCGGAAAATCGATAGTTGAATATCAACTTTTTAGAAATGTGGTATTTCAAGCATTCTTGTAAATATTTAAATATAAATAATTGTAAAACGAATTATCTTTTATTTTCTATTAATTTTGTTTAAAATATAAAATAAGAATAGAAACAACAACAATAGACGTTTTTACTTTACCATACAGGGTATGGTCAAGTATTGTAATCGTGCATGAAAAAAGTGTTTTTTTTTTCGAAATATCTCAAAAACGGCTGTAACTATTTTGATTAAAAACATTGAGCGAAACCATGGCATTTCGCTCTACAAAAAAGCTCTAATAAGTAAAATAAAAAATTATATTTTTCGAGATAATAATTTTTTTGTCAAAATGTCTGTTATTCTGTCTGTTAGTCTGGTTGTTAGTCTGTGCGTTACCAAATTTTTGTGGACGAGCTAGCTCAAAAACTAGTGTAAATATCGAAACCAAATTTCAAACGTAGTTATGGTCCATTGAGATTAAGAGCTGATTAGATTTTGGTGCATATCGACCCAAAATTAAGGGGGGGTGGAGGGGGGATTAAAAAAAATCTATGCCATTTGTGCAAATTCAACCAAATTTTGTATACATAATCAGTGGGACCCCATAAGTCTAAAAATGCAAAAACTAACCGCCCAAAAGGGGGGTGTAGGGTCAAAAAATGAAAATCTAGGCTCTTGTACCAAATTCAACCAAATTTTGTATGCATAATTAGTGGGCCCACAGTAATATAAGAATGCAAAAAATAACCCCCCAAAATGGGGAGGGGCGGTGTAGGGTCAAAAAATGAAAATATGGGCTCTTGTATCAAACTCAACCAAATTTTGTATACATAATCAATGGGTCCCCAGGAGTCTAAAAATGCAAAAATTAACCCCCTCCCCTACATGATTATAAATAATTTTATTAAATATTAAATATGAGTGAGGGGCCAGGTTGTATGGTAAAGTCAAGTGGATAGCCACATCAGAAAACGTCAGCTTATTTTAATAGAATATAGTGAAATAGCAGTATGTTATGTGAAAAAAAAAATATATATATATATATATAAATCAGAGGTGCCCATCCCCTTAGCCTCATGACTTAGCCCCCTCCCTTACAAAAAGAGGAATAACAATAGACCTACTCTAAAACTTCTTCCCAAGGTATTGATTGCTGTATTTCGCTGTCATCACAAACAAATTTAGGCCTACTATAGTTGTACACTATATTTTATTATTTTCAAAAGAATTAAGAGGTTTTTATTACGTATATTGTTGAAGTTATAAAACTTGATAGTTATTTTTAGCACATAATGATAATTTTGCAGTAATTTTCAACCCCCTCCCCCCAATTTTAATGGTGCATTTTGGGTCTTAACCCCCCCGTGGTCACCCCTGTATATATATTGTATATTGTTAAAATTTAATAAATAATTGAAATATATACTAAAATAAAATGCCAAATATTGTTAGTCTTGAGCAAAATTAAAAAGGATAGTTAAATGTGGTTGCATTATAAAGTCATTTCTGTCCCCAACTTCTACAGCCAACCTTAAGTGTGTAAATTAATGAATTTAATGATATTTACCAAAGTCATCGAGTCAGATGAAATGTGAGTACACCTTTCATCGACTTTTAAATCATACACCAGAGCAGGTAACAGGTGTACTCTCAAATCGATCGATATAAACTACTATATTAATTTATAAACACTTGAGAGATCTTCCGAGGTAGGGTGAGAAAAGACGTCATGCCAGAAGAAAATTTTATAAATTCACCAGGTGTAGTCTAATTCTAAAACAATCTCTTAAAACATTTGACCCCGAACCCTAAATCCTCAAACAAAAGATGTAAATTACTTTGGAAAGTGTAGAGTAATTTTTTGAATATTTTCATCTGATATTGTACTAAAAAAATAATGACCTTATTTCATTTTCCATCGAATAAAAGAATTTTATTTAATTAAATGATTATTAACCATTTTTAAATATAAATCTCTTAGAAATAAATAAATCAAATGTACATTAAGATGTCCCATTTTTGTTTGTCATTTTTATCGATATATGGATTTAAACATAAATGAAATGTTCGGTTCACCTGCAATGTAAATATCGATTTGATGAGTTCTTTATTTAAAATAGAGTCTAATAAGAATTCAAGTTTGTTGCGATTAAATTAGAATTGATGCTGATGGGTCTTTCCCTAGAATTAACATTTTTTGTGAGTTTTCGTGTTTTGTAATATTTTCAAACTCTCTTTGACCTATATATAAATAAAAATAAAAAATGTTTAATAAATAAGGAAGTGAGTTATTAGAATAAGAGATTAATTTGCAGTTTGTGATTTAAAAGAGTGAGTTTTGTAATCAGTGGCAAAAATTCGTAATTTTTTTTTTCTTTTTAATTATGTAAAATAAATAATTGATCGGAAAGAATCTTTTTAGGTTAGACCACTCACGGTGAAATTATAAAATACAAATATTTTTAAATGAATAATATTCTGAGGAATTAGCTTTTGAAGACGGCTTCAAATTAGAAACAGAAACGTTGTGAGAAAAATTAGAATTAATTTTCTTATTTAATCATTCGAAAAAAATTTCTGATATCAATCTGCAGTAGCAAAGTCTTCCTTAATCGGAAAATATGATTCATAGATTGACGCTTCATTAGATAGATAATTAAGTAAAATGAGCGATAGTGAGAAGAGGGTTGGAACATACCTCGGAACACAGACGGAATGATAAATGCCGAAATTCTTTAATACATGAAAAAGTTCTGGGGCGGTTCTGCAGGCGCCTACGATGCTGAACGCTGCCAGGCATGTGTTCCATATCGAGAGGATTCCACGCAATTGGAAGGGCGGCCGACTTTGCATATAATGTTGGCCACCGAAAATTAAGATCATATAAAAAAAGGAAAGATAGAAGCAGATCGTCCAGTTTTCAATCATCCACACACGAGTTCCCTGGTGCTCAAACTCTTCCTCGAAATTGAAGACATAGGAGTAATTGGGTAAAGTTATTTCCATGTAATTCATTTTGTCTGGTTGAAAGTAACTTGGGCTTTAGAGCATAATCTGCAAGGTGCCGGCGTTTTCTATAGACGATTTCCTTGGAGAGGGAGGAGGAGGCGGTGCCAATTGGCTGCGACCGATCCGACACCGACAGACAACAAACCAAACGGCCCGTTCACTCCAGCCCCAATCACCCAATCACCAACCCAACCAACCAATACCCCTTGCCCCTATCGCGAAGCCGACACGCGAGCCCAAAAGGAGACGGGAAACTTCAATCGACAAACGACCTCGCCACAGTAGTTTGTCACCTGGCATCATTGATGCGCCACTGTCGCGCTTGCTACAAATTATTATTATATTTTTTTAAAGAGGATATTATTAATCCGATAATAAATAAATATATGTATATCTGTAAAAAAGAAAATGTTTTTATTGATTGTTTATATATAAATGAAAAAAATACAAATCTTTTATAAAAAAACAATCCAAAACAAGTTTATTTAAAAATAAAATCGACTTCAAAAAAATTAAATTCAACAAATAAAATACACTAAAAGGTATAAAATAATTATTATCTTATTTAGTTACAACTAAACGACGAAATATTAACATGAAATTACTTTTGAAGTCGATGCCAAACATATACCTTTTATAAATCGCACTCGACGGATCTTACTTGGGGCCGGATTGTAACGTAACGCAAGTACAATGCTTTTTACCACTAACTTACCAGGTGCAGATGGTAAATGCGGAGAGATTGGGATGACCAATCAGATGACAGACACTCGACGGGGCCTGCCATCTGATTGGCCATCCCAGTCCCTCCATTTACCATCTACCCTGTGTTAGTGGTAAAAAGCATTTACTTACGACATACAACTGGCCCTTAGTATGTTTGGTGGAGTACGCTCGCTTATAGGTATAGTTTGTTTGGCACCGACTTCAAAAAGTAATTTCATGTTAATATTTCGTAGTTTAGTTTAACTAAACAAGATACTAATTATTTTATACCTTTGGTGTATTTATTTGTTGCATTCATTTTTTGAAGTCGGTCAAAAAGCTAAACGTTTCGAGAGAATTTCTCCCTTTTTCAAGAGAATTTGTCTGGAAAAAGAAAAAAAAGTTATTTCCTCTAAAATTTAGAAAGCAACACTAAGATATTAAATATATTTCATAAAGACAATTGTATAAATTGTATTCGTGACCATATTACCTTTAAATAAAATAAATATAAATATAAATATGAAAAAAATTTATTTTTTTCTAAATTTTTTATAAACATTCGAAAAACAATCCATATCTGACCTTTTATTAATCGAATTTTTGTTATTTAAAAATTCGATTTTCGAATCCGAATCGAGGCATCCGGCTAAAATCTGACCCCGGGGGGATAGAGACAAATTTAATAAAAAAATAATTAGTATCGTAAATTGGCTTATGCCTAGAAAGCCAAAAAAAAAAAATTTCGATCATTTCCAAAATTAATCTTTTTCCAAGTTATATTCTTTATCTATATTTTTTGTTATGATTGTGCTCGCACTTTTGATGAGAAGCATAATATATAATCGAATGCAGTTTTATGCATACAAGGGCCACTATGAATAGATGCCACCACAACTATTTTTAGGGGGTCCCACCAGAAAATTATGCACATGAATAATGATTTTCCTCAATTTGCAATAAAAAAAATTACTTGACATTTTCCACTTGCCCCTTTTAATATTAGTAATCTGCTGGTCTTGAAGAAGAAAAGAATCTTATATAAAGTGGCATTATTTTCATCAGTTATAAAATTGAACTATAATTTACATATATATTTAACATTTTTTTTTCGCCTTTCATTTTATTCATTATATATAATAATTGCTTGGCTGGATGAGCAACGTTCCCAAAGGCAAAAAAAATTTCCACTTTTAAAGTTATTATCTCATACATTATTTATATATATTATTTTGTATCATTTTAATTTTTAAATAAAAGACTGAATTAAGGGGTTAAAGAAATGTATGAAGTCGGATATACTAAAAAAATCGGCGCTTTAAAAAAGAAACGAATCGACCAAATCATTTCTAATGTTTGCTTTTTTTTCTAATACAAAACATGTTTCAATTGTGGTTATGATAAGAATTGAATTATTTCATTTGTCTCGAGGGTGCAAGTGCACATGTTTACACCAGCCCACTGTGGCAACGCCCAATTCACTCTGTTATCAAGTTGGTTCCGCGGAAGTTTCACTACGAGCGGACAAATCTAAGATAGAAAATGAAGAAATTGTCCCAAAAATTAAACAATTTTGAATTATGATAATTGATAAAGTTATCCGGAAAACCCCTTCATATATTATAATTGACAATACTTGGCATTTTTCCAAAAAATTTTATTTTTAATAAAATTGTAGTTCTCTAAAATACAATTTTATGAAAATTAAAAAGAATGTATTTTTTGAAAATTCTATAAAATTTCGTAAATAAAAATTAAAAAATAAAAATCTTTTTTTTCTTTGCTTGGATGTTGCCACGCTTTTCCAAACTACCACACAACTTAAAAAATAAAATACTTTTTTAAAAAATAAGACTTCAAATATGCGCTAAAAAGGATAACATATATATATTTTTTTACTTGTATTTACTAAAGACCACTTTTATATCAATTATGGTGCCGAATTAAAAAAAATAGCACACATTTGAAGCATTTTTTTTTAAAGTTTTTTCATTATAAGGATAATCTCAAATAAATAAAAATATTTTATTCAGAAGATTCATTACATAAAAGCTCTACTATATTCTATTCTCCGATAATCATCACCAGGGCTGCCGCAGCAAATTCAGGCGTTGCCTTGAGGAAGCACGAAGTGATGGGCGGCAAATCACGAATATTATCATGTCTATTTCGCAAAGCGAATAATCAGTTTATCTACTAAGAGCGGCGCGTTGGACAATAACTAAGACAAATCAACCTCGCCAAAACCAATACTCCATTTCCTAATCAGGATCGGACTTAGGAACCAAGAAAGGAAATGCCTCAGACCCCAAACCTTTGAAATATATTCTTGGGTCGCGCTATTTCGTTCTTTTTCTGTCACCTTCTCTTTTAAATGTATTTATTTCCCTTTGCTATGAGGCGCATTGTCCTATTGAGGCAAGAGGTGATCATATTTTATTATTAGTACTTGGTGGTGTTATTATTAGTACGTGGTAATTTTTTGCTTTAGTTAAAAGCGATAATATTAATTATTATTAATTAGTATTAATTGCTATTAGAGATTCATTTATTTTTAATTTTTAATTCAGGTAGCTAAAATCTGATCCCTGGGTAGAGACAAATTAAAAAAAAATAATAATAAGTATCGTAAATTGAAAAATTTTTGTTTTGCCGCGAGTAGCAGAGTTGTTGATTCACAAAGGGAAACAAAGAGGTTGTCCTCTGCTTGATGCAAATAAACATACACACATATATCGAAATTATATATCTGTATATATAGTATATTATTTATTTGTTTGAGACTATAGTTTCGAAGACTTGGTCTTCATCATATCAGTCCTTTCTAATTATAAATATTATTTTTCATGGGGTCAATACCGTATATATGTTTATTTGCATCAAGCAGAGGACAACCTCTTTGTTTCTCTTTGTATTGGATTGGCAACTAAGTAATTGCGGATTTTTTATATTTTTTTAGAAAATCAAAGACAATTTTTTCATGGAACTAAATAACTTTATTCTGTAATGTATTGCCCATTTTGATCAATGACCTTTTGCCATCTTTCAGGCAGCATCATAATCCCACGTTCATAAAACTTCTGGTTTTTATTAGCAAAAAACTGAATCAGGTACGATTTGACATCATCATCATTATTGAAATTTTTACCATTCAAGGAGTTTTGTAAAGATCGAAATAAAAAGTAATCAGATGGTGCAAGGTCAGGACTATATGGTGGATGTGGCAAAACATCCCAACCAAGCTCCAATAATTTTTGCCGAGTGACCAAAGATGTGTGTGGCCTTGCATTGTCATGATGGAATACAACACCTTTTCGATTTGTCAATTCGGCCCGCTTTTCTTCAACTGCATTGTTTAATTTCGTTAGTTGTTCAATGTAGACAACAGAATTGATCGTTCGGTTGGGTGGTAAGAGTTCAAAGTAGACAATTCCTTTGTAATCCCACCAAACTGATAACAAAACCTTCTTTTGATGAATACCAGCTTTTGATGTTGTTTGAGCTGGTTCACCTGGCCTGCTCCACGATCTTTTCCGCTTGATATTGTTGTAAACAACCCATTTTTCATCGCCAGTTATCAGTCGTTTTAAAAATGGATCATTTTCATTACGTTTCTTTAGCAAATCGCAGCTGTTAATGCGTTGCGTTAAATGCGTTTCTTTCAGTTCGTGAGGAACCCATGTATCGAGTTTTTGAACATAGCCAAGTTGTTTTAAGTGATTTTCAATGCATGTATGTGATACATGAAGCTTCTCTGCAATCTCACGTGTTGTACTGTGACGATCCGAATCGATTATTGCTTTGATTAGGTCGTCATCAACTTCAACTGGACGACCAGAGCGTTTTTCATCTTTGAGTGAAAAATCACCAGAACGAAATTTGGCAAACCAATTTTGACACTGCCGTTCTTTAAAGGCTTCGTCGCCATAAACAGCACATAACTTTTTGTGAGCTTGCGATGCGTTTTTCCCTTTGCGGAAATAAAAAAGCAAAATATGACGAAAATGTTCCTTTTGATTTTCCATTTTTCAACGAACGCCAAACGAAAACTACGCAACCGATCAAAAAACTTTTTTTACTGATTGACAGCTGAATTGCCAACTATCAAATAACAAAATGTGTTTTACATTTGGACTACGCCAGCAAACCTAAAAATTCAACTGAAGCCATCTATGAGTGAAATCCGCAATTACTTAGTTGCCAACCTTATATATCAAATTTGGCTTATGGCTAGAAAGGCCGAAAAGCCAAATAAAAAAAATCAGGTAAAAAGGTCGATTTTTATTTATTATTATTTCTTTTCTTTTAATTTACCTCAACAATTTAGTAAACCAATTATCTAATTAACTAAATTTCCTAAACTTAATATATATAATAATTTTTGTGATAAACTATATTTTGTAAGTTAAAAAATTTAAAAAAATGTAATTATTTGACACAACCACCTGAATAATTACTTTTAATTAAGAAAAAACAAATCAAGAGTTGCTTATTTAATATAATAAGATTTGGAAATAAAATATATTTTTGAAAATGTCTAAAACAAGTTTTTTATGAGACTTATTTTTAGTTTTATTTGTGATATCGACTGTATGAGGAGAGAAATTTCAAGTTTTTCGTAATTTTGTGATTAGATTTCAGGTGAGGGGGAGGGGGAGGCAAATCATATATTCACACCAGGGGGCTCTGTGCCTTACGATGTGGTTCAGAACGTAACTTGACGAGGAGAATATAATTGAGAAAATGAAGATTAGGGGCATTAGATATATCTAATTGGGTCTTACTAAGGTCTAGAATAGAGGGTTTTTCATTTTCGAAATGTTGGAATACTGAGGTTTTATTCCAGAGATGTTTGTTTAATGAAGGCTTAGAGTGGACATGATGGTGGAATTAGGTGTAGTTTTTAGGTGAGAGTAAAAAGATACAAAAGAAGAGAGAGAATGAAAGCCAGAAACACAAGGCAAACTTAGAAAATCAGATAAGAATCCAATATTAGGAAGTTTTGAGAATATAATGGTCTTGCTCCGGTCCATAATTAAAATAAATTATCTACTTATCACTCAAATAATAAATTAGTTACCTAAGGAAAAAACTAATAAATGAATTAATTTAATAATAACTATTATTATAATTTAATAATGAAATAAATTAAATTTAAAGAAAGAAACCAGGCAAATATATGTATTATATTAATAATAGTAAGTTAAAAAAAATAACAATAATATAATACAAGTAAAAAAATTTAAAGAATTAAAAATCAGTGAAAATTATGCTCTCAACATGAAAATAAAAATATGTGGCAATCCACATCACTTTATCATAAAGATACCCCTCCCCCTCCCTAGTATATATAGTATAATGGCCTTTTTTACCCTGGCGGACAATTTTAAAGGATTTAAGAGCGAGCCCACGGAGTCCAGAAGAAAGGTAAACTACCAGAATGCAAAAGCTGTAGCAGGAGGGTTTGGCCTTCAAGCGCCTAAAGGGGTTTCACTTCTAATTTCTTTAGGGTTTTTTCACCTAGTCCCTAGACGGGTAGCCGATCAGGAAGAGTCCCATCCAACCTTTCCCTATTAGTCGCCTCTTACGACAAGCAGAGAGTACTGCGGCTCTATTCTACACCCAACCCGCAGGGCAACCTCTAGTATGTAAAGATTAAGTAAAACATAAATACATTTTTATGGGTGTGAGGATTCTATAATTATAATTTTAATGTTGAAATCCCCTCTTCTTTCCCTATCAATTAATTATTGATTGATTAAGTTAAATATTAATGGACTTAGGACCGTACTCCAATGATAAATGATGACTATAGTAGAGTTGATCCCAACACAAGGACGAATTATTATTAGTCCACTGATAAAACCAGACAATCTGGAGACGAATATCGTTTTTTCGCGAATATTTGTCTTTCTATTGGTAAGCAGGGTCGGATCTAGAGTGTGTGGGGGGGGGGGGGGCATGGAAGATTTGCTCTTAGGAGAACAGGCGACCTGGGAACATCTCTTGTCAAATGGCTCGAGAATGTCGGGCTGTGTGAGCTAAGAAGAAAACGAAAAATTTTAAGTTTCATGCATTTTTGATGGCCAGACTAAATAGTTTAAACCCACATGGAATAAATACGATGTTAAAAAAAATCTTCTATTTTAATCCAAAGGTGTTGTTGAATATTTGTAAGCCGTATTACTTCTGAACGACTGCTGGTACAAAAAATATTTTTTGTAAAGAATTGAGTGATGCACAATTTTTATAGGGACCATTTTTACCGTCAACCAATATAAAACGAAATATTCGTGAAAAAACAATTTCCTTGTTGCTCATTTAGCTCCCATATGCTACCGGCGGGGACTTTTGACCCTTCATTTACTATATTGACTAAATTAAGGTATATAACAAATAAAGTGAAGAAAACTATTTTTTTTTGAAACTTTTTAAAATTTAAAATACTAGGTAGCTTTCACATAAATAAAATTTATTTTATATTTAAAATTTTAAAAAGTTTCAAAAAAAAAAAATTTCAAAAAATTTAGGTTTCACATAAATAAAATTTATTTTATATTTTAAATTTCAAAAAGTTTCAAAAAAAAAATTTCAAAAATTTTCTTTACTTTATTTAATGTTTCACCAAGAATCTACACCATTCTCCCTTAACAAATATATAACAAATCTTGCTTGCTGGAGTTTAGACAGAATAGAAATATTTCAATTCTAGATATCTAGATAGAAAATTTAATCAATTAGAAACTGTCGATTATTATTTTAGTATAGTGAATATGTTTGAACGTCATCATGAAAAGCCTTCGACCACTTAGGTTTGAGAACACTGTGGACATTTATGATGAAAACAAAATTTTATAAAAATTGGGCAGCCAGTGTTTTTGTTCAAGAATAGGGATATACATATAAAGTTAGAAATAAGAAAATCTATACCCATCACCATAACTACCATAAATTGCGTAAAGACGAGGTCAAATTTTCAAGCTTTTGCTGTATGTTTTTCGTTTCTAAAATAATGATTGATACGTGTTTTTTAAGAGTCATCTTATAAGTTGATATATGCTAAGTAATTTTTTATTTTAAGAGAGAAATAATACAATTTTGCAAATATCTTTAATATTAAATCTGATATTTATTAATCGTGCTAGAGTTGACAATAATGATTATTATGGAATTAAATTTTATTTAAATGCACCGATCAATAATTCAGATTTTGAATTATCTATAATTAATTTCAATATCATATTAGCTATAAATTTGTATTGATATTATATACCTACATATTAAAATTTTTCAAGGAGAATCAATATTACTAGTTACTAAACTAAATTAACTAATATTAATTACTAAATTTTTTAGATTCAATTGTATATAGGAATAAACAAAAGGTCATACTCCTTAAGTCCATTAGGTCGAGCTAGGGCCCTCGGTGGGTAAAATATTCGGAGGACACAGATCTGAAACGACGATTAGACGGTCCTGCACTGGTTTATTCCATTGATATCCATTAAAAGCAAAAGAATTATTATATTTTTTAAAAGTATCCTATTAGTAATAAATTATTTCAGATCTCAAATAAAGGAGAATCGATCATATGTTGAGGTCACGTGAGCAACGCATGTAAAATGCATTTATTCAAAGAAATCTTTGCATGACAACAAAATTATCGCAAATGCTACTACCATTTGAGTCACGCATGACAAAGATTCCCAACGATGTTAGTATGAATTATCAGGTTTCAAAAGCGTTACATTAAATTGTGATATAAAATCGCGTGGATAACCCGAAGATTGAAAATGACAAAAAAAAAAATATCTTTGCGAGAATTTTAATCATGTTCTACAAGTTCTGTTTTTATAAAGACAAATTTATAAAAAATATTTTATTTAATAGGTAGAGAAAGGTCTTGTAATAAATAAAAATGTTAATTAATTTACAATATGTAAAACAAAATAAAAAAAATTAACAAAAGATGAATAAAAAGATAGTGTAAATTATCTTCTTCTTCTTTTTGGACTGCCTCATCGATATCCACTTAATTAACAAAAACATTTATCTATAATTTTATTTTAATAATACATACATAACATACTTTTATGATCATCGTTTCTTAAGATACTCACAAACAAATGAAGATTTGTCCTTTGCGTATTAGAGGGCACCTGTTTATTTTCACACTAGCATTGGCAATAGCTGCTATAGAAGTTTTTCATCATTTTAAGATATTTATAAAGAGTATACTCAATGATGATGATGAAAGGGTCAATCCGCGCTCTCTACTTTACCCATCTATTTACATTTGCATCTTTTCTAATAGAAATAAATTGACACGTTCTGATGTAGCCATCCACTTGACTTTACCATACACTTCTGGTTGAGTTTGGTACAAGGGCCTAGATTTTCATTTTTTGAATCTATAACCCCCCCCATTTTGGGCGAGTTAATTTTTTGCATTTTTAGTCTTCTGGTACCCCACTGATTATGTATACAAAATTTGATTAAATTTGGTCCAAGAGCCTAGATTTTCATTTTTAAACCAGTTTTAAACCAATCCTAAAATCTTATCCTGCTTCCAGGATCGTACCCTGTAAATGAATTCTATAATTTGTTTTATAAGTTTGCTATTTGTTTTGCTTCGAAGGAAAATGTTTGTATTCTTATATAGTATTTATTGAAGTGCTAACAACAATATTTTAAAAAAGGATTTGGCGCTGTCGTAGGTGAACATCTTTCTTTGGACAGAGTCCGAATTGTCTGAAGCCAAAATGGTCCCAGGCCAAATCGAGCAGCCGTGTGTGGCGGCCTTTTAGATCATTTTTATTACATGTAAGATTTGTATTCATCCCCTAGGGAATTAAACCCGAGTGCTAAAAAAGCAATCGGGGCCAATAGCTAAACTGTGAGATGGACTCGCCCATCTCACATATATAGAACAAGCGTACAAATTTCACTCAGATCAAAAGTCTTCATTTATAAAATTTCCAGGTCTAAAGATTCTAAATTTTAAAACATAAGCATACCATATTGTTCAAATAATGATTGTTTATTGTTATGAATTTTGAATTTCTCGAAAAATCGAAGAGTAATGATTATTCTTCAAATAAACATATACGTTCAATTTCCTGATAATAACACATTAAATAAAATGTCAATTAGTCAATTTTTAAAGAAATCCGGAGAGATTGTAGGCTATTAAATCCGAGCTTGGCTTGTATTGCTTTTTTGACACTCGGGTTCAATTACCAAGAGGGTGAATACATCCCTTTTGGCAACTAATAAAAATTATCGATAAGAGCTCAGATTTAGTAGACGTCAATTTCTCGTGATTACTATAAAAATTGTCTAATTTTACACATTTTATTTAATCAGAAAAAAGATTTAAAAAATATGAATAATTCTCTAAATATAAATGGGCATCACCATTCTCTTCACACACATTTAAATTATCTTCATCTCCTGGATCGTTTTCTTCTTTATTAAGCCACCCTTATGCTGATACCGGCGAAGTCTTCATAGTGACACCCTCAGTACTAGCAATGACTGATTAGTATTATTGAATTCGATTTCATTAGTATTGGGAGATTTCAATTTTTTTTTTAATCTTTTACTTTTAATCAATTTTTAATTTAAATTATATTCAAATATCTAGCTTTGACCATTTCCCTTAGAAACTTGAAATTCAGTCAGTATATTCTATTCATGACGTATGTAAGTAACAACTAACCAAACTATTTTTAGAAATTCGTTTCGTCAAGGGGGAAAAGGGTTGAAACGTTATGAAATCTCTGTTGGGCTGCGTTTCGGAATTGCGAAAAATTTGGTTCTCATTAAGAAGTCGAAAAGGCGACTAAAAATTATTTTTAGAAAAAAAAAAATGAATTTATTAAAATAAATATTTAAAAACACAAATTTAAAGATGTAAAATTTTACCTGAAAGCTTATAGAAACGTCCGCCAGGGCAGCTGCTTGTAGAGACAGGTTGTGAGAGCAAGAGCCTCCCTGTTGGCGACGTCCAGTTTGTGAAATTTTAAATCGCGTAAACAAGGCATCCAAAAACCTCAAAATTGGGCGACCAAGCCCGTTTTTTTGAGTTCGCTATAAAAGACTCTTTTGAGAATTCGCCCGTCATGCAGCAGACAAGGCTAAGCCCTATAGAGACGGTGACTTTGAAGACCCTGATTCCAAGGCAGTTTGGACATGTGCTAGACTTTAAAGTTAGTTTTGCCAGCCAGGATGAGTATTAAGGCCCCCACACACGCTCAGGCAGAGCTGTCCATACGAAATTTGGTATTGACTCGGTCGCCTGCGCAGGCGATAAAAATTGTGCCGTACAGGTCTGTCTTAGCTTGGAGGGCCTTTAGACACTGAAGATAAAAGCAAGACATTGAGATGGAGGTCTTATCGTGCGAAGGTTTTCCAAAACTCACTCCCATAGAATAGGCAATAAAACTGCACACAAGTAATGCTTATGCGAGTTCAAAAGGGATACTGTTTTTACAAACCCTTTTCGCCAGATATCAAAATGAAGGAAAAAAAGCCTCATCAACTTGATTTATTCCACACGCACATAATATATATAATATTTATCTATTTAGTCGTCGGAGGGCCCTGAAAAATTTCACTATAATAAATATTAGGAAATTTTTGATAAATAAAAAAATAAAAATTTTTGATTTAAATTAAAAATACTTTTATTTAACATAAATATGTCGGAAAAACGATTAAAATTATATAAAATTATTTAGATACCTTTATAAAAAGTTTTTGTTTAAATATAAATAAAAAAAAAAAAAAATAAAATAAAATATATATATATTAAATATAATGTTTACTTTTTCTTCTTTTTTTCATAATCTCCAATTTGAGAAAATATTTTATCAAATAATACTCCAGATGCCTAAAATAAAAAATATAATTTTTTATTAAATAGAAAAAATAATTTCTTGATATTAAGATTAATAATACTAGAATAAAACCTTGGTGATAATGTAAAATGTAAAATATTTTGAAGTTCTTTTAGAGTTAGAGAATATGTGTTGTAAATTAGTAGCAACTCAATTAAAATTGTTTCGGCACCTATTTTTAAAGCCCTTTTCAAATTTTTAAATTAGAGAAACTGCGTGAAACATTTTTCTAGCTCATTTCTCCATTCAAATGGCAGATTGGTTGATTATCGCTGAATCTAACTAAATTTGAATAATATTAAAAAATAGAAGGGCAAACTTATTGCGTTAATATAAAATTTTAATTCATTTATTACTTACTGACTTAGGAACTAATAAAAAAAAAACTGCTACTAATATATCTACAATTAATCTATGAATGTTAATAATTGTTATCATATGGTACCCTATTATGATAATATGGTCCATATATAATTATGATCAAATTATGTATTGATATGAAATG
This sequence comes from Forficula auricularia, assembly GCA_024734495.1. Taxonomy (NCBI): domain Eukaryota; kingdom Metazoa; phylum Arthropoda; class Insecta; order Dermaptera; family Forficulidae; genus Forficula; species Forficula auricularia. Next base: position 5,874,315 of record JALMQS010000136.1, read on the forward strand.
TTTTTATTATTACGGAATATTTACTTTTCTGGAAGGATTTTTCTTTACTGATTCCTCGTCATCATCCTCGTCGTCATCGTCGTCATCGTCGTCATCATCCTCCTCCTCCTCCTCTTCTTCTTTATCATTGTCTTCATCTGGGTCATCATCAGCATCTACTTCGACTTCCGGATTTTCATCTTCATCAGAATCATCATCGTCATCATCATCTACATCTGGCTCTTCTTCCTCCTCGTCATCGTCATTATTTTTGTCATCTTCATCATCATCATCAAGATTAATTATTTCCTTTTTAAAAGATTCAATTGTAGCATAAATTCAAATTTTTAATTATACAAAGAAAATGTAAGATTTCCCAATTTTTTTCTTTGAAGATATATATATATATATATTGGGGGTGGGGGGCACCTCCTTGGAATTGATCCAGGAAATTTTTCAAGTAAATCCCTTTTTACTAATAGAAATTTTGGATAATCTTTTAATAAGGCCTATCTATAATTTTTTCAGTTTGATTAGTTTTCTGGAATTTTAAATTTTTTATTTATTTTTTCGAAGCCAGCCTATTTTTAGGCAATGATAATGGAATCCCAGAGATTCAATTTCTTACTTTTCCAATGATACCTATGTCTGGTCAATAGCAGTCACAGCTTTTCCTTAATCGCTTAAAATAATTTTCACAAACTATGTAAAATAAAAATCAAGTAATAAAATTTTGATATCTCTTTGGGTAGTTTCTTATCTTTTGAAAAACAGTTTTTTAATCAAGTATGAATTGTTTCTCATTTATTAAAAGTATTTAAAAAATTTGGCGAAAAATAATACCTTTTTAGTAGATTTTTTTTTATCTGTTGCTTCGTCTTGTTCATCATCATCTTCGTCAGGTTCTTTTACATTTTCTTCGTCTGGATCATCATCCGAATCATCTGGATTTTCCTCTTCATCTGAATCGTCATCATCTTCGTCAAATTCTTCGGCATCGGGGTCATCATCATCGTCATCATCGTCATCATCATCCTCATCCTCATCCTCATCATCATCATCATCTTCTTCTTCATTTTCTTCTTCCTAAAATATTTATTAAAGAAAATAGATAAAAATTTAAATAAAATACTAATTTCTTAATAAAGAATAAAATCAAATATACACTTTAATGAATATACTAGTATTCTAAGATTATAATCTAAATTTTTATCTTTTATATAAATTTCACCTTTTTAATATCGTCCTCCTTCTTTACTTCGACTTCTTCATTATCAGAGATATTGGCTAGTTTCGTTTCTCCCGGTAGTCCAACAGGACCTCGTCTTCGTCTAAATCGTACTATAATACTTCTTGAATCAAGGACTAAATTATTTGTTTTTCTATATGCATTTATTGCTTCGTCAACATTATTATATCGAATAAAGGCGTACCTAAAAAGTTCTTTATTTTTAATTAAAATGTTTAACATTTGTTTAAGAGTATTCACAAACAAAAGTTTATTAAATAAATACATGTATATTATAAATTAATGATATTTTATTTATGCCTTTAACAAAGGAATCAAACTGTATTGTTTTTCATAAAAAAAATCGAGAATGGATCTCACAAAGAAATTACTTTGAAAAACAGATCGTACAAAATAATTTTTTCTCACAGAAGAGCACATTTTTCTCTGGAGGCGCGTTGAGGTCCGACTTCCAACTACTACTGCCTGTATTATATATTCTACATTAGAATCTGTTTAAAATTAATTTTTTTAGTGTATATAGCTACCTAGTGAATTTCATTTTCTGCGCAAAGCCTATATCGACTCGTGCTGCAGTAGGAAATTTGTCTTTTACCCATGCAACATTTACATTGGTGGGAAGATTTCCTATATATAACCTAAAGAAAAAAAATAGAAAATAATTTAAATAAATAAATAAATAAAATATGTGACAAAGCACCCTTTTGAACAAAAAATATGCTAAAACTTACGTATATGGATCGATTGCTTCGGGTGAGAGATCTTCTTCTTCTTTAGAAAATTTTTTTTCGACTACTAAATGACCATTACCAAATTTAATTTGTTTTAACTCTTTGAGAGTTTTTTCAGGATTTACATTTTCAGACAGTTGTACAAAACAATATCTGAAATTTATTTGCTCAATGAATATTAAAAAAGATAGAGTAAATTTTCTGAAAATAATTCAGGAAAAGAAAAATTACCTCGCACCACTAGGAACTTGAAAATGAACATTTTCTATTCCAGGATGGAAATTTTTTACGAGATCCTTTGTTAATTTTGGATCTGGGAATCGAATAATAAGACTTTGATTTCTAACTCCTTTCATATGAAGTACTTCTTCTCTAAGTGCACGTTCTGCATCCTCCCTGTTCCAAGGTTTTGTTGGATATGATACAGACATTGAACGTTTTTTGGCTTTTGAGGTTTTTACTACTGGCTCATCAGGCTAGAATAAAAGAAAAGTTCTAGTTAAAAATAGACATGGTAAAATTATTATTTTTAAATAGATTATAAATTCAAAAATAATTGGTTTATTTATATTTAATAAATTAATCAAATGGAATAAGACGGTTAAAATTAATTTTTTAGTGATTTATAAATACAAATATAATAAAGAATCACTACAAATCCCTCAATTTACTCACACCTGCCTCTGATTCTTGAGCCTCCTTAAATGAACGACGGCATTAAAAATTAAAAAAAAATTAGCCAATTAGAAAATTTTTATCAAATGAATTATTCAGTTTAATATTTTTTTATTTAAAATATAAATCAATAAAGGGTTTTGTTTCCTAAACATTGATTAGGATGGTTTAAATCTCTAAATAATACATAGTTTTTAAATATTTTATTGAAATATGGATAAAACGTATTTTCATGTCAAAGAATAAAAAAATAGAGTATAAAAATATTTTATTACGAAGTTACTTTGAGAATTTTTATTAAAATACTAAAATATACCGTTTAAGTTTATTATTTATTATTTATAAATCATAAAATTTTGTTTAAATTTATACATTAATAAAAAAAAGGAGTATGAAAATATGGATTAAGGAATTGTTGTGAAATATCTTTACGATCATACCCTGTAGACAATATGGTTTAAATTTTTAAGTTGCATATTTATATTTTTTTCTCAAAAATTCTTTCGAAAAATTAATATATAGTTTGTTTGTTTTTAATTTCATAATTTTCTGTCGGTAAAACTGTTTTTGAAACTCAAAGAATAAAAAAAAATTTGAAAGAAGAAGAAATATTAGAGAAAGTAATAAAAACAATATCAAAGGAGAAGCAAGGGTCATTTAAAAATCCAATATCCTGGATAATTTAGCTGTTGTTAAAGCCAATTTAAGTTTTCTTATGGAGATAATAAAAAAATCGAAACTAATAAAATGGCTATGATAAATTGATTACAAGATTTGAAAACTTAAGTGCTAGATTAAAAAACAAAAACTTTTAAATGCACTAACAAGTATAAAATAATTTTTTCTTGAATTGTCACTTAAAAGCTTTGGGCCCACCTTGAAAATATATTATTCTTAGTCTTAGTATACGACAATCATACTAAATTCATCAATCTTCATGAAGCTTTGTCTTAAAATCCATTAAAGTGACATCTCAGAAATTTTTTTATATACTTTTTAATGCATTTAAAAATGCTTTGTTTTTAAAAGTTAAAACGCTGAGTAAGATTAAGATGTATTAATAAAGAAAAAGGAACAGAAAAGTAAAGAGCTTTTACTTACGTTTTCGTCATGGTCATTATTTTCCATTTTTATTAGAGGTGGAAGTGCAGGTGGTGGTTCATGAGGATTAAAAATGGGTACTGCACCTTGCCAAGCCTGAAAAAATATCAAGATTTTATTTAAATACTTTGTGAAATTAAAAACCATTAAATTAAAACCCTATACATTAAGAGATTTTTGTGAGATATAACTACACTCACGACCAAAGAAATGGAATCACTCTCTTTTCATTGATTTAATGATATACAGTAAGACCCCGCTTAACGCGTAGGATACGTTCCATCAAAGTAGAGCGTAATGCGAAACATCGCTAAACGAGGCTATCTTAACATGTAAATAATGGGGTTAGGGAAGATGGATAGAAAATTGGTTAGGTATGAAATTTAATAATTATGTTTTTTTAATAAAAATAAAACCAAACATTTATTTCTTACAAAAATAAAAACAATATAAACGAATAACGGTTCCTTTATAACTTGTACATAGTTTAAATTAAAAATGAAAACAAATGTATTTTATTATAGTTAAAAAATAAAAATGATGATTGTAATAATAATGATAACTAAATAATTAAAATGTATATACAATGTTAAATGTAAAATGTAATTTGAACCAATAAAGGCTTAAAAATAAAATAAATAAATAAATAAACGAATATACTTATAAAAACAAATAAAATTCTAAGGCAGTCAGATCATTCAGTCTATTCTGTGTTTCCAATTTTCTGCCTTTTTGTCAAGAAGGCATCTAATGTAGTTTGCGTTTTCCTTTTGCGTTCTGTTAGAAGTTGTTGATAAGTTGATAAAGCATCTATAACACCCCGTCTTGCTTTTGAACTCATGACAAAATTTGCATCATTTTCAACAAATTGGTCCATAATTTCAGTTATAGTGGTCAAACTCCTTTTTACAAACGCCATCGAAAGTTCTTTTTGCTCTTCTTCGAAATCACTACTATCAATTTTTTTGTTTTCTTCTTGTTCAGTTAATTCCTTGAGCTCATCATTAGAAAGACTAGCTGCTGTTTCTTGAACTATTTCTTCGATGTCTTCCACATTTATTGTTTTTAATGTCGCTTGGAATTCAGCCGCCGCTTTCTTATCACCACTTGCTGCTTCTTCTGTATTCTTTATGTTGTGAAGATTATTTCGATGTTTAAATCTATTAAACCATCCTAGACTAGCAACGAAAGTTTCACTTATGTCACTTGCCTCAGCCTGAATGTAATGAAAAATTCTTCTAGCTTTTTCCATTATGATAGATTGGCTTAATGGCATATTGCGTTCAATTTCGTCGTCAATCCATATAGACAGTCGTTTTTCCATTTCCTCTATAATGTTATTTCTAGAACGGGTAATTCTAGTTGAAGTTGTCGATGACAGTATTTTTTCTTTATTCTTAAGAATTGTCCTTATTGTTGAAGTTGCCAAATTTAATGCAGCACTAATTTGAGATTGACGTTCACCAGAATCTAATCTTCTAATCAGTTGCATTTTAGTTTCCAGTGAAATGCTTTTTCTGGTTGCTTTCTTTTCTTGTTTTTCATTATGATAAAAACTAAAGATCATAATATTTGTCACTGTATTAATCGTTATAGTATTATGTATATAAATTTATACTTACAATAATGACAACAAATGTTTCAAATGATAAAAATGCGCGAGCTGCGAGCAATTTCGGGGAATCCCCGGGTTGAAATAAAAGAGCGCTAAACCGAAATAGCGCTAAACGGAACAGTGTTAAGCGGGGTCTTACTGTACTTTGTATGTTTTTTATAGTCTATTAGAAAATTAAATATTTTTTCTAAAAAGCTAGGGGAGGCAATACTAAATATTAATAAGCTGACGTGTTCTGGTGTGGCCATACACTTGACTTTACCATACAACCTGGCCCCTAAAATTATTTATAATCATGTGGGGGAGGGGGGGGGTTAGTTTTTGCATTTTTGAGACTTCTGGGGTCCCACTGATTATGTATACAAAAAAATTACATTTTAATGAATTTAATTTTAACTAACCATGGAAATATCAAGCTTATGACAGTTTGTCGACTATTTATAAGAAACTTATAAAGAGTTTATTGACGGTGTTCAAAAAAATCTCTCAAATTAACCGCAAATATTGATTATTCAAACGAAGTTCTTATGAAATTATTTATTTACCACAAGAACTTCGTTTGAAATTATTTATTTTGTACTATAAGAACTTCGTTTGAATAATCAATATTTGCTATCATTTTGGGAGATTTTTTTGAACATCGTCAATAAACTGTTTATAAGTTTCTTATAAATAGTCAACAAACTGTCATAAGTTGATATTTCCATGGTTAGTCAAAATTAAATTAATTAAAATGTAATTTTTCACGAAAAAGCGGCTTTATTAAGAAAACTTGATGTTTTATGTATAGGGGCATGATATATCGTCTTAAAGCATTTTTCTTCGTCTTTCAATTTATTGAATAATAAATATACCGGGGGGTCTCATTTGAAAAAACGAACTTTTGACCCCTTTTATGAATAACGGAAATAATAATAATCTTAGCACGCCCTGTATAATATGGAGTCGATTTTTCGGCGTAAATTAAATACTTCGGGTGTGTCTAAACTACCACCAAAATATCAACTTTTCATGAATTGAGAGCACTAATTTATTTAAGTTTAATTAGGGTCATGTTTTGGACCATATTTAACACAAATTATTTTTTATCTCAAAAACCGATAGAGATAGGTATAGGACAATATTAACAAAAAAGTATTTTAATAAAAGGGCGGTTCTAAAAACGTGTTAATATACGGGGTGTTCCATTTAAAAAATAAAGTTGCTACGACTTTTCGATGGAAGCCGAAACGTCGCAATGCTGAAAATATTTTAGATCGATAGAACAGGTAAGAAAATGTAAGGTGCTAAATTTTCAGAAAAATCCTGCATTTCGTTTTCCATAAACGTCTAACGTGCCATCGACCATGAATCACCCTGTATATATAATAAATGACCTGACCCTTACAAAGTCCCTTGACTAGATAGCCCACCATAGAAGATTCTCCGTTATTTCCCCTTTTAGGGTTCCGTTTAAAAAGTATAACAGGACCCTATTAGTGTCACTGAAATGCCTTCATTATATCCATCATTCCTAGAGACTGGAACTCTCTCCCACCCCTCCTGAGTCTTTCAATCTTAAGACATTGAATAGTGCACTGACACTTATCAAACGTGGATTTGATTTCCGTTGCGGTTTGTTCCTTCCAAATGAAAAACTTTATTATAGCTTGAATTTATTTTTATCCATACTCGAAAACCCTCACATAAAAATCCTTTTCAAAATCGAACTATTACAAAGATCGAATTTAAGATAGCAGTCAATTCAAATGAAAGAGTTGTCAAAAAGTAAGAATATTTAGAAAAAGGCTAATTCCAGAAATTTTTCAATCCATTCTTGTTTGTTATATTAGAGATATTAATAAAATAATTTGTCAAAATGGTATATAATTGCTACAAATCGATTCAACAAAATGATAGTTGCATGCATTTACTCGAGCTTTTCTGATCTGTTATTAACTTGTTTCGCCAAGTCGTCAGAACGATTTAATTCATTTCCATTTCAGGAAATAATTATATTAAGTGGATATTGATGAGGCAGTCCAAAAAAAGAAGAAGATAATTTACACTATCTTTTTATTCATAAAACCGACGTTTCGGAGGCTATTCCCTCCTTCTTCAGGGTTTTGAAAAGTCAGTGAAGGAAATCCAATGCGGCATTCCCCTCTGTCTCCTCTTTCAGTGGCAGTAACAATAATATATTGTATTTCATTATCAGCAGAATTATAATGTAATAATTAGTCTCCTCTTTCAGTGGCAGTAACAATAATATATTGTATTTCATTATCAGCAGAATTATAATGTAATAATTAGTCTCCTCTTTCAGTGGCAGTAACAATAATATATTGTATTTCATTATCAGCAGAATTATAATGTAATAATTATTTATAATCATATGGGGGAGGGGGGGGGGTTAGTTTTTGCATTTTTAGACTTCTGGGGTCCCACTGATTATGTATACAAAAAAATTACATTTTAATGAATTTAATTTTAACTAACCATGGAAATATCAAGCTTATGACAGTTTGTTGACTATTTATAAGAAACTTATAAAGAGTTTATTGACGGTGTTCAAAAAAATCTCTCAAATTAACCGCAAATATTGATTATTCAAACGAAGTTCTTATGAAATTATTTATTTTGTACCACAAGAACTTCGTTTGAAATTATTTATTTTGTACTATAAGAACTTCGTTTGAATAATCAATATTTGCTATCATTTTGGGAGATTTTTTTGAACTATCGTCAATAAACTGTTTATAAGTTTCTTATAAATAGTCAACAAACTGTCATAAGTTGATATTTCCATGGTTAGTTAAAATTAAATTAATAATAAATAATTTTTTTTTGAGATCTAAATGATTTAATATTTTTTTTTATTTGATCTAGTATAAAAAATAGTTCTAATAAAAGTTGTTCAGTTTTTTTTGTAAATTCAGAATATATACAGAAACATAGGTTTCCATTTAAAAAACAGAACTTGACCTCGAAATACCCTTGAAAGCTTGTTCTAGGTGGACAAACAATAGCGTAGTTTAGTTTCCCCCTTGATATAAATAAACTTTTATTTGAAACTTTTTTTTCATATAATGAACTGTTTTTAAGTTATAAGACTGTCTTTAGATAAAAAAAACTCACCCGGTATATTGTTTTATCAATCTTTTTTCGTTGATTTGTGCAAAAAATAAACATACCCAGTACGCACCCAGCCTTTTAAATTTCTTATTAATAATTATATTCAATTATTATAGAAAATTAATCAGCGACAACCCAAATTTTTATAAATTCCCTTTCATGTGGGACTACGTAATGAAATAAATTTAATAAGCTTACATTATAATCATAGGGATTAAACCTCGATGAAATGCCTCTTGGATTTCCTCTTGATCGTGGCATGTAACCTCCCCTATGATGGTTCTGATGCATTCTTGGTCCTCTCCACCGCATTGCTCTGTATTGTGAAGGATGAATCTGCATCGGAGGAGGTGGTTGCCAAGTCCATGGTTGAGGAAGGCAGAATTGTGTTTGAGTGAGCTTCATCTGTGGGGGCAAAGGAGGAGGAGGTTGGGACATCGGATGTTGGGGTAATGGTGGTTGAATAAGCGGACTTTGAGGTAGAGGTGGTTGGTGGGGTGGTAAAGGAGGCATGGGTGGCAAAGGAGGCTGTGGAGGTGGCTGATTTGGAGGAAGAGGTGGAGGTGGAGGTAGAGGAGGTGGAGGAGGGGGTGGGGGCTGAGATAAATTGGGGATTTCCCCATTGTCCTCAGCCTGAAACAAAAATAAAAAAGTTTGTAAATAATAATAATTGGGAAAAATAATGAATGAAATAAAAAATAACCCCCTAGTATAATACTAATATGCATATTCGTATAAATATCTCATTGCTATACTTGGATTCTGAAAAGGACAAGAAGTGTCAAAAACGAGATCTCAGAAAAAGTTTTTTAACTAACCCTGAACCTATGTTAAAGGGGATCAAATCTGGTTAACTCATTTGAAGTACAAACGCTAAAAGTAATCTTAATTAGTATTTTGGTGGAAATAATGAGAATAGAAGGTGCACGGTCGAATGTTAAAAAGACCAGTTTAGTCTTGGAAGGAAAAGTAAAATGTGACCTAAAAGTTAATGATAACACTGGTTAAACATATCTTGGATAAGACATAATGTTTAAATCTTGAGGAAACTTGAAGTAAACTCCAGTCTAAAGTGACATCTCAACTTAAGTCCCTACACAAAAAGATACCTACAAAAGATCATCTCAGCCTAATCTGAGTCCCATAAACTCGAATCTTTCTCAGCCCTGACAAGGAAATGAGAAAATTCCTGGGCTCTGCATTTTCAAAACACAAACAAATAATCATAACATTATTTATTAATAAGTATATAGCAAACTTTGTCTAAATGAAAAATACCACAGGCGAGATATCTGCAATTTCGATATGTCAAACATTTTATAAAGATCGGAAAGTAAGAGATTAGGGCAAGATATTCAAGTTTAATAATATTTAACATATTAGATACTTGAAGATCCATAAAGGAAAATGGATAAGGGATGCTCTGATTTAAATAACAAAAATATAAGCTAAATTTATAACAAGAATGAAGGGTCGAATTATCTATCGTTAATAAATAATAACTCTTTAATTCTTATTAATGCTATTAAAGACCAAAATATAAGGTATGAAAGAAAATGTAGGTACAATTTTCTTGTATACCTTTGAGAGATTCTGGTGGAGTTATTAATTGAAGGTGTCTTTTATTCATTTATTTCACATTGTATGATAAATTTAATCTACTTCATTTTTTTTAATTCAAGAAACAAACCTTGTAACTTTAGGCTCGGACATTTTCCCTAGGGTCAATATAAACATTAAATAAAAGGGATATTGTGAATATTATAGAATATAATCAAATATTGTATTTCTTTAATACACTTACTCTTTTGAGTTTTGACCATGTGATGTTTCTATTTTTTTATTTTCTTATAATAGAAAATAAAAAATAAATTTATAAATATAGAATGTTTTATGAAATTGATAAATTAATTAAAAATCACTAAAATGACAGTAAATCAAAAAGTTTTTGAATATATTTGATTACTTTCAAAGAGCATTTGGAGAATAAAAATATTTATGAAATGTATATTTATTATCTAAGTAATAATATTTATTTGATAATGAATTGAGTTAAATATAAAATTTAAAAGTAAATTTAGTAATTCGACCAAATTTATAAATAGTAAGTAAAATATATTTCAAAAAATTATATACCTTTCGCTTAAGAGATAAATGAATAATTTTGACAAATTTAATAACACTTGGGTTTTAAAAAAAACTAAAATAAAGTTTGCAAGTGTAAAATTAAGTAAGTTTTATTTTCTTTTTAAAACTCAGCCATATTGTTATTTTGTCAAAAGTTGATGTGAAGATCGTAAAGATTGAACGTTCATTACATTAAGATTTGTCAGTCACACAAATAAAGCAATCAAGCAGTTCCCTGCCTTATCAATCTCAATCAACACAACAACTCACCAACAAAAAATTAAATGTTTAAAATTTGTTTATTTTTATAACTTTTTAATTTTAAAAATCATTTTTTGATTATAATAAAATATTTATTTCAGTTAATTTGATAAATATATTCTGAAACTAAGTTGCTCAATTGTCTCAACTAGTATTTAGGCAGAGGCCATCATTCATTCATTTTGGGTTGGACAATTTTTATGAACATATAGTAAAGGATATGTTTTAAACTAGATTCATCTGATTTACTGACTTTTTTCCTACAATTAAAGATTTCTGAAATGGCTTCTAATAATAAGAAAGAAGAAGAGGTTGAGGTTAGTACTTAATTTGTAATTGAGTGTTTATTTCTCCACATTTTGATATTATTCATCCTTAGTTCCACTTAAATTTGTCCAGCATGGATTTCAGGCCATATGAACATTCTGGAAAGATTTATATGAAATAATATTTTTAAGATAATTAATTTCATTCATTCAATTTTTTTACTTTATTTACCAAGAATTTGACTTAATTTTATGATATTTTTCTAAAGATTCCATATGGTCTTATGTTTGTAAATTTTAAATCTCATTCCATTATAAAATAAAAACAAATTGGAATTTAATATTTTCAAAATTAAATCTATACCTAAACAAACTACATATAATTTATAATTTAAATTTATTTTTTGAAAATCTGAATTCATCTTAAATTTATGATTAATTAGTTTTTTGCCGAGAGTATTAGAGCTAAATTTATATATTATATTTCTATCATGTGTGAGTCGTGAGTTAGAACGAGTTAAACGACGCCGACTTGGCGAGGACCTTTACGTTTCACATTAAAACCAACGGCCGTGTGCCCTGATAAAGCCCCACCCGACTTTATCTATATAACTGGAAATTGTTTTATCGTTACTTTATTTTGTAAATCTTTATTTATCATATTCTAGTCGGCCTGGCTAACTCCTAGCTCTAAGTTGTTGCTTTTCCTTCTTAAAGGAGTTATTTCGCTAAAACTGGACTTCCGAACGCGACAGTCGCAGCGAAATTGAACTATAAATTAGGTAGTCGACTACTGCCTTCACATAAAAGAAGGGCACATATTTTGTTGGAATTGCTCGGCAGTTACTGCCCACCGTCGACTTCCGAGCACCAACGAAATATGTACCATTGTTTTATGTGAAGGCAATATTCTACTGCCGGTTCCGCTGACGGTGAACAGTCGCAGCAAATTAGCACCTTTAGGGCCAGTTGTATGTAGGTTGGTAAACTCTTTAAACGTTGACAAAGGGTAAACTTAGAATTCACCTTGTTCCCGGCGTGATGGCCAATCAGATGATAGGCACTTTCATCTGATTGGTCATCCCGTCAGGCACAAGGTGAATTCTAAGGATTTACCATTTGTCAACGTTTAAAAAGAGTTTACCAACTGACATACAACTGGCCCTTAGATACACTGTTTTTATCTAACCCTTGCATGACATATTGATAAAATCTTGTCCTTAACAATAACAGTAACTTAATAACACAGGACTGGGGAATTTACCTTTTGAAAAGGAGTTAAAGAATTCCGCTATCTAGAAAGTAAAATCACATGGGATGGGAAGAACCAAAAAGAAAATAAATCTCGAGTTGCCCAAGCTAAAATGGGATTTAACTCAAAACAAAAACTGTTATGGTCCTCCTCAATCAGCTTAGAAAATAAAAAGATGCTATTGAAAACATATGTATGAATGGAGCATAGCCATGTATGGATGTGAAACCTGGCTGATTGGAGGCTTTCGAAATGTGGTGCTACAGAAGAATGATGAAAATCAAATGGATAGATAGAATCACAGATGAAGAAAGTCTTGAAAGAATCGGAAAAAGAAGAACTTTGTGGAAGTCTGGGGAAGAGAAAAGGTCAGATGATGGGCACACACTAGGACTCGAGGGATATCTTGGTGGGGAAGGCCCCAGATTAAAATATTTCGATCAAATAATTGGGGAGATGGGATGTGAGTCATTTAGAGAGGTCAAAGAGCTGGCATGGGACAGAGTCGAGAGGAGACGAGTGGTTGTCAAATCAGTCTTACGACTGTGTACAGTTTGGGAAAAAGTATGTCTTCAAAAATCTTAAGATAATAAATAGATTATATTAATGTTAAAATTTAAAAATTGTATGTTACTTGGTTAATAATTAAAACAAAAGTATTTGTCAAAAAAAAAATCAGCCTATATTTTAATTCTGACAGGAGAACATAAGATAATTTCAAATGAGAATAAAATTTACAAGGAAAATAATACAAATATTTAATTTATAAATCATCTTCCCAAGTAAACATTTATGGTATAATATTAAAATAATTAACCCGAAGGTGTGAGTATCTTTTTTTGAAAATAAGATGGAATTTTTTCAAAAATACAACTCACGGTATAAACCAAATATATCAAGATAATATATTTAAGGTCTCTAATTTAAGATTTAATATAATAGAATAATTTTATATTGCATATCAGAGGGACCTCGTCCCCTCAGGAGATGCAAAGACGCATTGCCTTGAATGTGAGTGCTACCTTGAGACAAAAACGCATTGTAAATATGGATTAAATTATAAATTTAATGATTTCATTGTCTGAAAGTCTTTTTTCAGTGGAGCCGAAATTTTTCTTTTTCCGTTCGAGTTGAATGGAGTAAAACTGAAATGCTGGCTTCTCGTAATATATATTGCATGTCAGAGTGTGTTTTTGTCTCGAGGGACTAACTAACGTGCCCGGCAAACGTGTTAGTACTCGGGTTCAACTCCTGAGGGGACGAGGCCCTCTGATATGCAATGTAAAATTATTCTATTAAAATCTTAGATTAGAGACCTTAAATATAAATTTTATCTTGATTTATAATATTGTTTTCATATTTAGAATCATTTTTCAATTTTGATTGAAAAATTAAAAAAAAATGGAATTCATTGAATTAAAAAATTTATTATTAGAAATATAAATAACTCTCCGTGATTCTAAAATCTCAGGAATTTATTAAAAGAAAATTTACAATTAATTATATATCTTATCATGTTTTTTATTTTAATTTAAAGGAAGTTACTAAAGCTGTTGAAGATCTCTCGGTTCAATATATAAAACATCCACTCGAAGATTCATGGACACTTTGGTATTATGAAAATGATAGAGGAAAGGATTGGGAGGCAAACCAAAAGATGATTGTAACTTTTGCTACCTGTGAGGATTTCTGGAGGTTTGTTTTATTTTATTTTATTTTTTATCTTTCTTCTGACCTTAACCATTTAGTCATGAAGGTTTGTATTATTATTTTAATAAAATATGCATCGTCATCATCACTCCAAAAATAGGTATCCGTAGAAAAGTTTCCATCCATAAATAAGTAGCCAGTATGCCCTGCATTTAGCCGCCAAACGAAATATTTAATTCCCTTGAAAATTAAAATTTGTTTCTTAGACATGTCTGAAGCTATGAGAGGGAAATCATTTTCAACCATTTTTTTTTTTTGGGGGGGGGGGGGGTAATTGGACTTCCTTCACCAAACCTACACTTTGGACCCTCAAAATGAAGAGTTCGCGTTATTATAGCTCCCAACTTTAAAATTCGACTATCGTTTCCTTCCAGCAGTTCGGTAAAAATCTGTGTATTCCAAAAAAACTATACATTAGACATCAAAACAGTAGAGGCTAGCTAAAATATAATAACTAAGAGAAAGAAGGTCCAAAGAGACAAACAATAGTGAGCAGCCACTTTCCTCTTTTCTCTTTTTTAAAAGTCTTAGGGCCAGTTATATGTCGGTTGGTAAACTCTTTTTAAACGTTGACAAAGAGTAATAAAACCTTAAAATTCACCTTTGTGCCTGGCGGGATGACCAATCAGATGAAAGTGTCTGTCATCTGATTGGCCATCCCGTCGGGCATAAGTGAATTATAAGGTTTTACCCTTTGTCAACTTTTAGAAAAGACTTTGTAAAAGTTGACAAAGGATAAAACCTTATAATTCACCTTGTGCCCTACGGGATGGCCAATCAGATGAAGTACGTTTCATCTGATTGGCCGGGCACAAGATAAATTCCAAGGTTTTTTACCCTTTGTCAACTTTTACAAAGATTTTACCACCGATATACAACTGGCCCTTAGGAAATGACCCGTTAGTTGTGAAAAATGTTTATATTTTCAAAATGAAAAACTGAAATTTGGTTCACTTATTTATATAGTATTAATAAACTACAACTCTGTGCCAAATTTCAACTTAACACGTTGACTGCCACAGTAATTTTCAGATTTCTGGCCAAAAATGAAATTTTGATTTTATTACATTATATTATTAAAAAGTCTAAATCTAGAGCATAGTTATAAAATAAAAGAGTAAAAACGTATTTTCCTAAAAAAAACAATGTTGTACGAATTATCTCGTAGTTGGCGTCGGAAACAGTAATCTCTTCTCGGAAGCCAATTACGAGTTTATTCGTAGGCACACCTGCACTGACTTGTCGCTTCGATAATGCTGAATCATTCATTGCGCCATCATCGTCTGATAAAGTTCAGAGAGGAATTCGTGCTCGCATTGATTGGACAAGAAATTCAACACGTTACGAAAAAGAGTAAATTGCAAAGTATCCATTATTTAGAGAGTTTACCGCCTACCGAAAAAAAACAGCGTCCAACGAAACCATGTCGCATATGTAACCAAGGGAAAAAACGCCGAGAAACGCGTTATTACTGTCCAGTATGTAGTGAAAAGCCAGCTCTGTGTGTGGAAGGTTGTTTTAAAAAGTTCCACAAACAGTAAATATTATTATACTTCTGTAATTTGACTTAATTCTTACACTTACATTTTTTATGTTCGTTTTCAAATAAATTGTCTTTTCATGCAAGCCAACATTGATTTTTTGTTCTTCCCCTGAAGCCATCTATCGATATTAGCACTGATATATTACGGGTTTAATCGTAGCAACACAAGAATGGCAAGTTAATACAGTACGAGATAACTCGTAGTTGGCGTCCTTGAAAAGATCGCTACCTACGAGTTATCTCGTAGTCGGCAGTCAACGTGTTAAACAGTTTACTTACATAAAATTGAAAAGTCACTTATTTGCGGACGAGTATTGAAAAATTAAATTAAATTAAATTTTTTTTTTACAAACCTATGATTCTTATTTCTTGGTCCTTTAGCAAAATAGAAGTCGGCCATTTTGCCTTATTTCCTACCTGGCACCTTCCACAAACTATTATTTATTTATTTATTTTTAATTCAATCGAATGAAAAAACATGTGCACGGAGAACCTTACACCTAGACTTACCCGTGGATTCAACAAATATTTATAGATTTCCTATTCTTTTGTTTATTATTAAAATATATTTCAAACTTATCTGTGACTTGATTAGGGACAAAATAATGACTAATGCTATTAATTTAATAAATTTTATATTTTGTCGATTTTTTCAGTCTCTACAATCATATCAAATTAGCTAGTGAATTGAGGGTTGGATGCGATTATTCCTTATTCAAAAAAGGTATTCGACCCATGTGGGAAGATGATGCAAATAAACGTGGAGGACGTTGGCTGATCAGTCTTGATAAAAAACAAAGAGTGAATGATTTGGATAATCAATGGAGAGAAATCGTAAGTTTTATTTATATTGGCCTCTCATTAATTTTTATAACTTAATAAGTTTTTGTTTTCATACTCATTGATTTCTCTCTATGTAAACTTATCTACTTATTCCTTATTTTAGTTGTTATTAATGATTGGAGAGGCTTTTGATGAGCATAGTAACGAAATATGTGGCGCTGTAGTGAATAGAAGACCCAAAGGAGATAAAATTGGAGTTTGGACAGCCGATGTTGAAAAAGCGAATAGCGTCATGGAAATCGGGTAAGTCTTTTAAATTTTAAATATGATATGAATATAAAATTACTTGAAAATGAAAAAAAGACTAGTCAACAACCTCGTCCCCATCCTAGCCTCTGATTTCTGATATATTTATTTTAGCAGTTGCACCTTCTGGGTGTGTTCGTCGTGCATTCTTATCAATAAAAAACATAAAATTTTTCTCAGGGATGTGGACACAAACCTAACCAATGATAATTTACACTTAACAATAATAAAGAAAATTATGAAATAAATGAAAAAGATATAAAAATCAATAAAAATATATTCTATAATTTTTTATGAAAACGTTTTCATTAAGGTAGTTGTTTCGCGACAATACTAGCAAAAAGTTTATGCTAGAGTATATAGAACAAACAATAAGGATTCATAATTCATAAGCTCAAAACTTTTTGGTGTTTATGTACCGATTCTAGCCAATCCCGTGCTTGTTTGACAAATCTGGCACCATTGTAAGAGATTGAATATTTTTATATTAAAATGACAGATAAAATACATTTTAAAGGTCGATTTATTTCTATAAAAATCGTTTTGTTATTTTTTAACAAATGTATTCAATGCCTACGTTACACCTTATGAAAATTATAATTTTGAAAAAATCTAGCGCATGCGCGCTTTATACATCTTTCGCTGGTTAAATAAATGCTACCAAATTGTTTTTAGTGTAAATTTTTTTTATACATTTTTCATTATTTATTCATTATTATCTCAGAAACTGTGTTGTAATTATGAATCAAAATTCTCTTAAAATATGTATTGGTTATTGTTTAATCTTGGTTTAGTTTTTTATAAAAATGGTAAGAAGGGTTTCTTAATTATAATTAAATATGTATGTAAACTTTCCGATATCCCGTATAGTGCAATGTATAAGAGTCTGAAAAACTCTATTTTTTAAATTTAATATCTCCGGAACTAGATTGTTCATAAATTTCGTTTTGCCACCAATCGATGCACAAGTATTTAAATAATAATCCCTAAATTTCAAAAAAATCCTAAGAAAACTCATTTGGCTGAACAACTACCTTAATTTCGTAAATTAATTTCTTTATTAATATTAAGTGGGAGTTATTAGTTATGGATAATCTGCTTCTCGATGGTTCTAATTAATGTCATTAAATTCATTCAAATTGGAGGTATTAATAATTATATTATATATTTTGTATGAATATTCTTTAATATCCTCTTTATCATATTTTTGTAATATATATTTTAATTGAAAAAGATTTAATTTTCCGAGAGTTATTGAGTGACCAGTTTACTATTACAACAAAACGAATTTAACTACATCGAAACGGGTTCTTGAAGCCATGAGAAATTCGAATAGAACTGTAATTAAAAAGACTGATGAAGGTCAGTCAAACTTTCGAAACTATTTACTCTCTAACAAATAAATCAACGGGCCTGCTAATGATTCCAATAAAATAGCAATAAAATATAAAATTTGCATTGCCTAAAGCTACTTTGCTAGTATGTATATAAAATTAAAAAAATATAAATTACTAAATTCACCTCCAACCTACACCATTCTCCCTGAACAAAAGAAATTAAATATGTTTATTTACATCAAGCAGAAGACATCCTCAATGATTTCTCCATATGAATATATAAGTTTGTTGATGAGAAAGTAGAAATAAATTGACGAAATATCTGATGATAATTGATTCTCTCTTTAATTTTTGTCTTCATCCCGGTAAAAAATTGTATATAATCGTTTTATGAACACGAACCATTTTATATTAAAAACATACTCCATTTACCTTTAAAAAAAATCTGTATAATTACTATTTATGAAGTAGAAAATGATTTATTCAATATCATTTCTGAAATTTTTACCAAAGAACTAAATATTTTCTGTTCGTTTTTAACATTTCTTCTAAAGATAAAAGTATAATAAATATTATATGAAATATTCATTTACTATGAGTTAAAGATTTCTAGGTCACTTGTTTCACATTTAAGATTAAAAAAATTAATTGTCTTAAACAATAACTATAAAAAACTTATAAAAGATTGAATTTTTTCAATATATATATTTCGAGCTGTTATAGTTATAATTCTGTACTTTCCTGAAGATGAGCTTACAGCTCGAAATATATATATTGAAAAAATTTAATCTTTTATTTTTTTAATCTTAATGTGAAAAAAGTGACCTAGAAATCTTAACTCCGTCATAGTGGCAAAGGATGCGGCGGGGGTGGTGTGGGTTTTGGACGTCCAGATCGTCTCCGCGCTTGCAGGACTGGGTGTTGCCCACTCGAAACAAAATAGAAAAATATAGGGGCAACTCCAGTCTGGTGGATAATATTGCGGAGCGATTTGGCGTGTCGGGGCGGGGTCGTTCAGGGTCGAGGCCATCACACTCTCGTGGAAGGGAGTGTGGTGGCATAAAGCGGTGGAGTCCCTCATCGTCCTGGGTATATCCCAAAAAACAATAAACGATTTGACATATAGGGCGATGAGTGGATCTCTCCTTAATTTTTACACTTTCGGCAGAAGAACATATAGAGCGGGTGGCGTATGATTATTTTTTGTAAATACAAAAAAAAAAATAAACTGCAACGTTGCTAAACTTTATCCAAATTCATTTGAAATATTAATATGTTCTAGAGTAAAGTACTTTAAAATATAATTTTACTAAAAACTTTATTTAACCTTTTTTGTGGCCCCAAGGTACTTAATTAGGATATTAAATTTCATCAAAATTGGTTAAGTCATTTTCAAGATATTTAGAAAAAACTAAAAAAGTACTGAAATAAAGTACTAATGTTTGTGGACCGATATGTACCAAAAACTAATCAGCGCTTCATTTTGTTAAAAGAATGCTAGGTTTTTAATTTCATTTCAACGGTGTGGAAAAAATCGTGGGCCAAAAAAACGATAACATACATCCATCCATCCATCCATCCGCACGCACTAAATGAAAAAATCGCGCTTTTTGGCCTCTCGACGAGACCCCTTGTAATTTTTGGCAAAACCGTCACGTGCTAAAATTCAACCTATTTGAATTGATTGAATACTACAATTTGTGACTTTAATTGAGTCCATGGGTTCCGTAGTTTTTACCTGAGGACCCTTTGAAGCCACGCTTGCCCCGAGAGCGATTACAATACTTTACCCATGCTTTGCATTGGATAAAGTAAAAAAGAAATGTGAGCCAGGATTAATCCTGGTTCTCTCAGCCACCTGCTCTGAATCTGAATTAATTTGTTCTGAAGCTGAAAGTGTGAAAGATTTGTAAATAAATTTGTCTAATGCTCTTTTGTCTTTGTAAGAGGCGGCCCCTCCTCGGAGGCCCAATAAACAAAATACTATATAAATGAATATTGCATATAATATTTATTTACTTTTATCTCTATTTAAGATGTTTCACCTGACACCAACACCACAATCTCTATTAATTAACATTTCTTCTAATAAAATAATTAGAACATTTATTATAAATCATAAATTGTTTATTAATTATTTTTTTTTCTATTATTTAGGAAGAAAATTAAGGATCATTTGAAATTGGATAAAAGTCAATTTGTATATCAAGCACATCAAGATAATAAAATTAAGACTGGATCGTTGACTAAAATAATTTACACGGTTTAAGGATTGTTTTAACTTAGATATTAATAATTAAATAAAAAAATATTTGGTTAATAGTGTGTTTATGAGCCGAGATTATAATTTCTTTTCTAGTTTTTTTTTCATTGAAAAACAAAATCTGAAAAAACAGTTGTTTTTTTATTTTTATGTATACGGATTTTTACCTCCTTGTAAATAAATGTAAAAAAAAAATAGAAAAGAAATAATTAAATTAAATACATGTTTATAAATATATTATGGTTTACATTTATTTTTTCTCACTAGCTATATTTAATATCATTTTTCTCTTTTATTTAATCGTAGCTTTATTGTTTCTTTAAATTATTACAATGAATTTTTCATTAGTTTTTAAATCCATGAATATAGTTTCTGAGTGGATAAGATGTTATTACTAATAATAAATACGTGATAATATTTTCTTTTCTAATTTTTTTTTCTTAAAAAAGTAAAATAAATTTCAAAGTTGCATTGTTTTAATTTTTATTTATATGGATATGTAAATATAATTATGTAAAAAAAATTAGAAAAGAAAAATTGAATTAAATATATTACGATTTGATTTATTTTATATTTTTGTTAAAAGGTTTTATTTAATATCATTTTTTTGTTATTTGTAAAGAGTGCATGTAATTTCTTCTTTTTTGAATAAAAGGAATTTATAATAAATCAAATTTATAAAATTTATCAATTAAATATATACAGGGTGGGTGTCCCGTATCACAACGATGAACCGTGATCAGGGGATAGGGCAATTTACGACGGTCCTGAACATAAAAATTTTTTTTGAATAAAAGCCTCATAGTTTTTGAGATATGGGCATTTTTTGAAAATGGTGAAAATCGCTACCCTGCCCTAAATATCAAGATGCTGTGGCTACAAATTTATTTTATTATTCTAATTTTTATTACGCAATCCTGAATAATCCTGCTATTGACCAGAATTCAAAATAAGTACTATACTTTTGGAGAAAAAAATATTTTTGTCAGACTTGTTTTAAAAAATTTTCATCACCTAACTTTGATTCATCTTTAATGTAAAATTATATTATTATTTAAAAAAATAGCCCATTTTGTCAAGATTTCAAAATGGTACTCATTTTGTTCTTCTTTTGAAAAAAAATATTGATATTTTTTTGGCAAAATTAGCTAATTTAATATCATATTTTAATAGTGTTTTTTATTTAATATGTTTATCAATTATGTCGCATCTTAATTGAACTAATCTTTGGCTATTATAGACATTAATACTATAATAGCTAATAATAATGCCATTAATAGCCAAAGATTAGTTCAGTATAATTCGAAAACTATAAGACTTTTATTTAAAAAAAATTATTTTCAGGACCTTCTTAAATTGCCCTATCCCCTGTACACGGTTTAACGTTGTGATACGGGACACCCTCTATATATACCAGGGCGAGTTAAAAATTATCTTCAGTTTTCGTATTACAATTTATTTGCAGTTAGGGGTTTAGCATGTACATAATTGTTTACATAGTCAATGCACTTAATCCAGCTGTCCACCAACTTACATATTCCTTTCAAGAAGATGGTTTTCGGTTGTACGTAAAGCCACTTTTACACCGCTTTCTTCATGTCTAATTCTTGCGGAGAATCGATGACCTCGCAAAGCATCCTTTAGGGGTCCAAACAGATAATGGCATGAGGGACAGATTATGGGATTTGGAGAAGGTGTTCGGAACCTCAAAACCCAACTTTATTAATGGTGTGAATAATATGGCGAGGCAGTTCACAATCTACAAAGAAAAAACTTTTACGCGATAAATCACTGTCTTTGTATTGAGATTAAAGTCTCCGATGATTATCAGTCCCTTTCACACCCTCTGTAAGAGAAATCAAATCACTGCTCGTTGTTCCGATTTGATTCAAAAGGCTTGAGCGGACATGTTTACACTCATCACACTCAAAGAAGGTAAATGACGCTGATAGGCAATGCCATTTCATTTGCTTTTAATTTTGAACTTTTTGCTCTTCTTCTAGCGGATCTTTGAGCTTTTTAATGTTAGAAAGAGCTTCAGAGATTGCTTCCATTAGGTCTTGTTTAGTTGTCATCGTAAGCCCCAGAATATTTGCAGCCTGACGTAGTTTGGTTTGTTCAAAATTATTTAATAATTTATGGTTCTATTCTTTTGAAGCGGAGTTAAAGGTAAAATTTTCTTACCTGGATTTGGCTTTTTCTGTGCCCATCTTCTTGGAATAATATTTTGTATAAAATTTTTATATTTACTAAATTGCCCTTTGATTTGCTTTGCGATGAATGGATTGTCATTAAGTGTAGTCATTCTCTTCTTTTCTTGCGTCTTATTTATTCAATATCTTTTTTGAGTGAGGCTTTTTAGTCAAACTGTTCACTTTTCAAATCCTTCGGCTTGAGTTCAT
This sequence comes from Forficula auricularia, assembly GCA_024734495.1. NCBI lineage: Eukaryota > Metazoa > Arthropoda > Insecta > Dermaptera > Forficulidae > Forficula > Forficula auricularia. Next base: position 5,897,029 of record JALMQS010000136.1, read on the forward strand.
TTCGTTAACTGAATCTTCAAATCGTGTTCCTTCGAATCCTTTGGCTGAGGCCTCGAAATAATGACTATTAAAACTGTTCTTTTGTACAAATCTCAATGGATACTGACTAAATTTAAAAGGAGTTTCTCCTGTTTGTATTCTTAAATGGCTTGTGAAATTAGATTTTGTTGAGAAACTTTCCACATTGATCACAGCAAAGGGCATTTCCCCTGAATGTACCAGGATATATATATTGAGATCTGATTTTGATGTGAATCTCTTTTGACATGTTGTACAGTTGATGAATTTTTGATCTTTTTTTCATGTCGTACTATTTCCTGATTTTTTAATAGAGTAGATATTTTCATATTAATGCATTTCTTTTTATGCTTTTCTAAGAATATTTCGCTAATAAACATCATGCTGCAATAGCAGCAACGTTGAAGTGGCCCTTTATAAATCGGATAATGGTTGGGATTATTTATAATCATATTGATATCAACTGAAACGTATCCATTATGCATATTTATATATATTAAAAAAAACTTATTTAAATAATCGAAATAAAGAAATTATTCAATTATTAAAACCTATCAAATGACCGAGAACACAAAATATGTGGGAAAATAAGGAAAGTCTTTGAATGAGAGTTTATATTTGAAACAAGTATGTTATTAAAATAGAAAAATCCATTTAAAATAAGAACTTTATTGATGGCTTCTGAAACGCTCGATCGCAGTGTGAACTTGAACTGAAAATTGGTAACTGGCATTTAAGCCCCAAAACAACATGGACGCACCCTGGCCGCTGGACGTGTGGCTGGAAAATTGGCAGTGGATACTGCACATACTTAACACTTGCTTGACACTTGATTAGTATTTGACTGATACTTGACCAGCTCGGTCAGCTTATTCTAGCGAGAACCGCGTGAATCATTTTTCCTCAGGGCCGAAAAATTTCTGATAAAATGCATAAATACATATCAAAAGTGTAAATTTGCTATGTTAAAAACGCTAAAACATTTCCGGATTTAGTACTTGAGACGACCCAGGCGCAATTCAATTTTGAGGCCTCTACTAAATATTTTCAGTAACATTATTGTGTGCATTCTCTTTTTTACTATAGCACACACTCTAGATTTGGTGTTTCACTTTCAATCATCAATTTTTTTTATTTTTTTTGAAACCTTCGGTTTAAGAGGCCCCAGGTGCGCGCCTAATAGTAGGGGAGCCCAAGAGGGGATTTTGGTATTTACACGGCAGGTTAACATATGGGGGATACCTCGCACCCTGTTGAGTACCTCCACCAGGTCCTCTATTTAGGGCCCCGCATGTAGGGCAGCCGATCAGAATAGTAAAAAAAAATCGATAGTTCGAAATACTAGAGCGCGTCAGATTGAGATATGATGGGTTAAGATGCTGAAAAGTGTACATTTCAATAATCTGACGATTTGAGCGTGGCGTGGGGGGGGGGGGGGGGGGGGGTCACAAACATGCAAAAAAAAAAGGTCACCTCGACATTTTCGAGCGTGGTCGAATTTTTTTTTATTTTGAAGGAAATAATTCAAGGATAACGGAAAAATATAATCTGCCGATTTCTACAAGCCGAAGTAACAAAAATCATTAATAACGCTTAGCCCGTGTAGCTGAAAATTATTTTTATTTTATTTTACTAATTTTTTGTGAATTTTGTAAAGTTATTACCCATCAATAAAACTATCAAAAAGTTGAAAAATATCGTTTTTTATTAATCTCGGCCATAAATTTTATTTTACCACTTATTTATTTTTTATTTGTAATTTT
>JALMQS010000136.1:5904214-5916950 GCA_024734495.1 Forficula auricularia
TGTCCAATTTTCTGGTTAATTTACAAATAAAGTTAGGTTATGAATAGTCATTCCATGCCAAATCAACACACTTTAAATAAAAATTTTACCTCACCACTTTAGATTTTCTTGAAATTTGGTACACTGATGTATTGTGCTAATATGAATGAAAATACAAAATTTCAAATTTTTATCTTGAATAGTTTTTTATATGGCCTTGTGAAATTTTCAAAAAATCGCAAAATAACCACGAACAAAATTTTTTGAAACTGCTCTAAAAGCTGTCTTAATTAAGTTAGAGAGGTTGGACAGGTGTCATTTTGCAGCTTTTTTAATGCTCTTTTCAGAGACATACAACATGACATAGGTTGTAATAATTTTTTTTTCAAAATGTAAATCAAATTTTTTCATTTTGATTTTTCTTCAAAAAGTACCAGTTTTAAAATTTTCAAAAAAATTCTGTAAATAGATAGTACTTTCCTAAACTACTATGGAAAGTATAATGATGGGATGGTAATGTCTATGTTTAAAAAATTTACATTGAATTCTTGTTTTTCATAAATACCCAGTTTTGACCAAATAATAATGATTTTAATGGGAAACGACATTTCCAGTGAAAAATCACTTTGTGTATATTAAACTATGGTTATGAAATAAACACTCTGTGCTAGTTAAATAACTGCTTAATAGTAGAGATTAATAATAGTCCTAAAAATGCTCACGTGAAAAATATGAATGCATTGTACTTTAAATTAGTCTTATAAAAATATTAGTAAAAACTAAGACAAATAAAACACCAACATTTTAAATAAAATTAAATCAATTTCTGCTATGTCATGGAAAGTTAGTTAATTTACAATAAATATTGTTGTAGGCTAAATAGTTTGATAAGCACATGTTATCTGAAATAGAAATTTCCCTTGCATTCACTTGATCCAGTCTCTGCAGGTCTAGCAAGTTGGAACCTGTTTGTGGTTGTGAGCAAGTTAAAACAAATACCAGCCAGGCTGTCTCCACAAGCATTCATTCAGTGACTAGAGTCCTTGCTGCCAAGTAGTGTTTTTTAAATGTTAGTAATGTCTTAAGTTATCAATTCCATAATGTAAAATAGTTGTTATACCTGACATAAAACGATTGATACTTTAAACTTCTGTGTTTTTTTTTTGTGTTTTAATAGCTAATTTAATCTATGATTAAAACTTGTAATTAAAAGGCAAAGTTTAAGACATTTTTAGAAAATATGGAAACTAGTGAAAAATGTAGTACTGTGGAAAGAGTTCAGTGTTGTAATCCATTGAAGAAAACAAATCATCGTGTTAGAGATAGAAAAAAACTGAGAAATGTCACACCTTGGATGACAGGTTAATTTCCACAAAAACTTGATGGCTCCGTGATTTGTGATCAGTGTAGAAAAGACCTAACCAAGTTAAAAAATACAGTGCCTATTAGTGATAAAAATTCTGAAAATGAAGATTCTTCCGGGTAGGGGGTGAATGTTCCAGACAAAGATCTGCTAACTATTGTAAAGCTGACCTAATGAAATAATTATTCACCAAACAACAAAACAATATGTTCAACTTGAAATGTAGATTTTTATAATGTCATTTTGTTATACAGGCCTAGCAATTTTGCCCGAATTTAAATATAGCTTAAGAAATATATGTTTCATGAATTTATCATTAAACAGTTATTTAACTAGCACAGAGTGTTTATTTCATAACCATAGTTTAATGATACACAAAGTGATTTTTCATAAAATGTCGTTTCCCTACATTAAAATCATTATTATTTGGTCAAAACTGGGTATTTATGAAAAACAAGAGTCAGTAATAAATTTTTTAAACATAGGCCCCATTACCATCCCATCATTATACTTTGCATAGTAGTTTATGAAAGTACTATCTATTTACATAATTTTTTTGAAAATTTTAAAAGTGGTACTTTTTAAAAAAAATCAAAATCAAAAATTTGATTTACATTTTGAAAAGTTTTTTTTTATTACAACCTATGTCATGTTGTATGTCTTTGAAAAGAGCATTAAAAAAGTTGCAAAATGACACCTGTCCCCCCTCTCTAACTCAATTAAGACAGCTTTTAGAACAGTTTCAATATTGTTTGTTCGTGGTTTTTTTGCGATTTTTTGAAAACTTAGTACAGGGCCGTATAAAAAAACTATTCAAGATAAAAATTTGAAATTTGTATTCTCATTCATATTAGCACAGCATATCAGTGTACCAAATTTCAAGAATATCTAAAGTGGGGATGTAAAATTTTTATTTAAAGTGTGTTGATTTGGCACGTAATGACTCGAACAGGTAATGACATTCAAATATCTTGGATGCAATGTCACTAGTGATCGCAACTAGTATAATGAGGTAAAAAGACCAAACAATTAGAGGTTCCAGGATATCAGGATGCCTTAAAGACATTGTCTGTAGGAACAAATTCATGAGCACGGAGGCAAAAGTGAAGATCTATAAAGCAGCTGAAAGACCTATCATCACTTACGCTGTTGAGACCCGAGCCGACACAACAAGAACAGAGCAGCTCTTAAGACAAACGGAAATGAAGACGCTAAGGTCTATACTGGGCCTAACACTATGGGACAAAATAAGGAGCAAGGATATCAGAGAAGAGTGTGAGATGCAAGATATCGTCAAATGGACAAAAGATCTGTGTCGGTACTGGAACGAACATGTGGATAGAGCCAACGCGGAAGGACTAATCAAAATAGCCCGGGATGGAAGGCCAACATCCAAGAGACCTAGGGTCAGACCGCCGAAGAGGTGGAAAGAAAGCTGGGCGTCCTCTTTCACTGAGACGTGAGGCGCGTGTATAAAACAGGCGATAAGCCTATAATAAAGAAGAAGAAGAAGATAATTCTTTCTTAGTTGCCTTGCAATATCCAAGGAGGTCAACAAAGTTGATGGAACATTGGCAATAAAATATAAAATATTTGCATAAAAAATATAGTCCTTATTTCCTGATAACAACTTTAATAATTAATTATTTTGAAAAATTCATTTCCAAACAAGTCCGATCGGTTCATAAAGCAAGTATTTTTACCTTGTGCTCGAGTTTAACTCGCTAGTATCCATGAACATTAATATCTATCTATATAAAGCAATATTATTATTTTCAGGGCCACATTTCTTATGCAGCGATTGTCAGACAATGTATATTAGTGAAGAATTCCTGAACAAACATCAAAAGAAATGTATCCATAGGAAATTACATTTAATTTTAAAATTGAAATTTCAATTAAGAATAAATACATCAGCTGATGGTAAGTTCATTTATCTGATCAATAAAGTCTCCTAGAACTAGACTTCAAATTAGAATTTACATGAAAATAAGCCTCTGTTCATTTCTCGTCCATCTCGGCGATCATTAAAACATTCAAGGAATTACACTTTCAAATCAATGCAACAATTAATTAATTGCCTAGATCAGTGGTACTTAGCCTTTTATTAGTCGCGACCCCCTTATAATCCTAAAATATTTTCGCGGCCAGTACCCCCCCCCCACACCATTAGGAAACATACTCTTAATTACTCGTACAAAAAACTCTCAAATGTAATAATAATTAATAGATAACTCAAAAAGCAGATTTTAACATAACAATAATAAAGTAAAGAAAATTTTTAGAAACTTTTTAAAATTCAAAATTCAGCGCAGGTCAAATTTCGAGCATTAGCTTGGCCGTACACGCCTTGCGCTATGTACCTGAATTTCGGAGCCAATTTCGACCTCCCACCAGCTCATAATCCATTTGAGATACAGAGCTGAAATTATACACATCTAATCCTGTAATTCATCTTGAGGAGAGTACCAAATTTGAATAATATAGCTTAAATAGATTCTGAGATATGGACCTGAGAAAGTAGCTAATTTTGGCACTCACTCACTGACAAGTCATCAAAACCAACTTGGTTACACATTAGATTTCACTACTTTTTCGAAATTGGCCTGTTTTTTCACAGAATGTTTTGGTTGAGATACATAAATTACTAGGTACGTTTCAAACCTGAACCTGAAGCTTACCTAGTATTTTATATTTTAAATTTTGAAAAAGTTTTTCAAATATTTTCTTTTTTTATTTAATATGTTTCACCAAGAACCTACACCATTCTCCCTTAACATAAATAACATGTTATATGTATATATGTTAACGTTGAAAGGGACAGCAATAAGCGCAAGCAAATAGCTAACATAACACATATTTATATAAAGCCACGTTGTGGTTACGTGGCTAATAAAAGCTGCCAACGTACCTTATAACTAAAATTAAATAGAATTTTTCACAAAAATAAATACGATGAGACGAGGATACGATCTTATTCCAAGATAAATTGTAAAAAAATACCAAAAACATAAAATAAATTAGCTGACGTGTTCTGATGTGGCCATTGTGGAATAGCCTTTTTCGAAGAGATATATGGAAGTAAAAGGCAATAAATGTTATATGGCGATGGTGAACAGGTGTACCATATATTCCTTACGAATATGTATCCAAAATTTTACCAAACTTTTTTCTCTTTAGTGCGTATTAAAACTTAAATTCTTGATCAATTCAATTAGATTGTCATCGTGGGTTGGTGATAAATTGGTAATATCCCAGTTATAGGGTTTTCGAATCCACAATTTTCTATCAATTTCACTATGTGTCAAATTTGTATATTAATTTTTGGAGATGACATTGAATTAAATAAATTGCATGTAATTACGGAAATAACAAAGCTTGAACTTATTATAATGATACTTAAGCGATGATTCTCAGACAATTCAGGCCGGATGACATACGATCGAGAACCCTGTCACACCGTTCCTCTGTTCTTATTCACAATAAAACTTGTATTATTTAATACATCTTTTATAATAATTTACAAACCCTCACCCCAGTATATTATAACACCATTTACGAAGTTTCATTTTCATCGCCTCTATTTTATCTCGCATCGAAAAAATGTTGTGTTGATTTCCTTGCATAGATAAATTTAGTTGGCTTAGAATGGTCAAGATGTCTGCCAAGTAAGAAAGTTTTTGTGAAACCTACCTCGTATCTTAGTTTTATTATTATATTAAAATGTTTCACCTAGAACCAACACCGAACTCCTTAAAAGTTAAGTAAGAAAGTTTTGAAATCCAATTTTTGTCGTTGAAGTAAATGCCCAAATTTGATTTTTTAACATTTAGAAATATTTCCGTTTTCAAATACTTTCGCTGGCCTAGATCACAATATACAAGCCAACTGACGATAATATTAAATGATTTTTCAATTGACAATAACAGAAAATTACAATAACATTTTTAGCTCTATTTTGAATTTCTTCTCCAATATCATCTCATCAATAAAATTATTTTTTTACAGACACGAACAATCAAACTAAAAACGAAACTAATGAAGATTATTTCTGTGAAGAATGTTTCTCTGGATTCCTAACATTGTCTGATTTCGAAAGCCATATACAGAAAGGCCATTCGGAAGAAGTACTATTTACAAGTAACCTCAGTGATCGGAATCACAGTGATGAAACCAAAGTAGAACCTCTTATTGACATACACAGAGCGAGAAAGCTTTTGAGGTTAATCGTCCATAATCGAAATCATAACACCAAACAGTCTCCTAACGATCCAGAAAATTGAAATCAAAACAATCTAATCAAAGTTTGGGAACGTATTCTAATAGCAAACCAAACAGAAGTGATAATTGTAACAAACCAGCCTCATGTCAAAATAATCCTAACAGATATCTGTTGAATCACTCTGAAGAAAAACCATTTATCTGTGATCACTGTGGTAAGCGCTTTTCACACAAGAGTACTCTCAATAGTCACATATTAATTCATACAGGCGAAAAGGCTTTTGCTTGTGATCATTGTGATAAGCGTTTTTCACTAAAGGATGATCTCAACAAACATTTATTGGTTCATACAGGAGAAAAGCCTTTTGTCTGTGATCAGTGTGATAAGCGTTTTTCACAAAAAACACATCTCAACAGACATTTATTGGTTCATACAGGAGAAAAGCCTTTTGTCTGTGATCACTGTGAAAAGTGTTTTTCACAAAATAGTACTCTCAAAAGTCACATATTAACTCATATAGGCGAAAGGCCTTTTGTCTGTAATCACTGCAGTAAGCGTTTTTCACAAGGGTAATTTCAAAAGTCATTTATTGGTTCATACAGGCGAAAAGTCTTTTGTCTGTGATCACTGCGAAAAGAGTTTCTCACGAAATAGTAATCTCAAAAAACATTTATTGGTTCATACAGGCGAAAAGCCTTTTGTCTGTGATCACTGTCAAAAGTGTTTTTCACAAAAGAGTAATCTCAAAAAACATTTATTGGTTCATACAGACGAAAAGCCTTTTGTTTGTGATCATTGTGATAAGCGTTTTTCACAAAATAGTGATCTCAATAGACATTTATTGGTTCATACAGACGAAAAGCCTTTTGTTTGTGATCATTGCGATAAGGGTTTTTCACAAAATTATCATCTCAAAAGACATTTGAAAATCCACACCTAGATGTTTTAATCTATTACTCTTTGAATCAAAACAGAATTTTTCTCTACATATTAATTGGAATAAATTAATTTAATATCAGAAATGACAAAGACATTTTGAAGGTCGCCCAACTAATTACAAGGCACCAACTCATCAGAAGTGAAACATTTAAATCTGATCTCTGACGCCCTACAGTCATTTAAATTCAACCCATGAGTCTAGTAAGGAAATAATTCTATCCCTGAAACTACATGTATATATATTTGAACTTTTCCCCTGTAAAAATTGTATGATTATTTATCTTTAATATTAAACAAATCATACTCTCCGGCATGTTTGAAAAATTTATTTCACCTCAAATTTTTTCTTTCCATTTTTCACATACCTTTGGGCATAAATAACAAAAATAAATAAATAAAATAAATAAATAAAATAAATTTTTGATTGAACAAAAAATGCAAGCCACGGAACCCTCTGGTCCGGTATATCGAGGGTTTATTTTTGAATTAGACTCATTAGCGACCGGATTTCTATGCAATTGCATATTTTGTTTGCCGCCACATACGACCCAGGGGATCAATTATCTATCCGAATCATGCATCTAGGATATCAGTGTTACCGCCTAGGACCACAAGGCCCGGGCCTAGGGGCCCAGCCGGCCTGGGGGCCCCGGTTGCGGAATCTTTTTTTTTCAACCTAAAAAGAACACAAGGGATCTACAACAGGCATTACAAATATCATACAAGTATGAAATCACAATCTCTGGCTAAACTAATATCGCTGTCATTTTTTAGTTTTATTCTTTTCTCTATATTCAGTAAATTTATTGTTTTTGTTCCATATAATTTTTGTTTCCCTTTTTAAATTTTTTTTTCTCTTACTTGATCTGTTTGTATCCTATTGTTTATTTTCTTTGTAATTAAATTGGCCTAATATTGTACATTAAAAAGGCTAGATGCCCCTACAAATACAATGTTATTGAATAAATAAAAAAATGTGTTCTGTACTAGTGCATTTAATTTGCTAAATTTTCAAAATAGCTTCGAGATGGTGGGGGGGGGGGGGCAAATGTCCAAGTGCCTAGGGGCCCTGGGTCTCTTATATCCGCCTCCTGAGGATACTGTGGGTTAAATTTTATACTGCATATTTCTTGCCAAATACAGATGTTTTAAAAGTAACTTTTCCCGAGGAAGAATGAAAAAAAGAAGAAATAAAACAGGGGGACACTAATTTAAATTCGAAGAAAACAAAAATAGGCCTCAACGGCAAGAGTGTAGTGTTGGACGATGTAAACATAGCTCATAAACAACAATCCACTTATTTTTCTTATTATTCAGGTGTACTTTGACTTGATTAGATACTATAGGTACTCTACTCCAAAATGCCAAAAAGTTTGCAATCTTTTTCTTTCAAAATAAAAGTGGGGTTTTAAGTTCCTTTAAATTGGCCCCCATTAAGTCTGTGGATGTGGACCGTCCTTTTCATCGTATAAATCAATTTTAAGTGACCGTAGACATAATAACTTGAAGATAATTTAGAAAAATACTTGTAAACATAAATTATTCACATTACAATCAGATTTTAATTATTTTTAAGATCCTTTTTTAATTATTTCTTTATTATTATTTTTATTATTATTTAAAATTAAATGGGAGATAAATTTAAAAACCTAATTGATCGATCGGAGAATTTACCACTGCTCGAAGCACCTAAAAACTCAGTAAATTCATTCAATCATCGGGACGCTGAGGGGATGTCTGAAGCTATATAAAAAAAACGAAATAAATGAAGGGGGTGTAAATTGGTAGTGACACGCGAACTTCAAATAAATGAAAATGTGAAAGTTGTGTGGTGAGCACACCAGTTGATTTTCTTTCTAAAGGTATTATTTTATTTTTTTATTTAGAAATTATTTCATTCAATATAAAAGATACAGAGTAAATTAAATCAACTAAACAGAATCATACAAACAAATGAATAACAAAAATTTGTTCATGAGGGTAACCCTTATTGGTTTTTGCCTTTTCTCTTGCTCCCGTTTCTTCAATCTTTCCTGCGGACCCCGTCTATCCTCTTGATCTTCTCCAGTATAGTCTGTCGTCTATTTGTCCCTCTTAAACACCCCCCCCCCCCCCCCGCCCACCAATCTTGCACCTTCATCCCAAATTCCTCCCAGTTCTCTCTATATCTTCCGCCTTCTCTCCATTTTATACACCCTGCATGCATCAATGTCCGCCTCTTCCCTCTTCCCGTTGCCCAGTTAGTTTTTTTTTCTTCAGATGAACTTTCTCTACAGCAGCGTTTAATGGATAAACAATATAGAATTTTATAATAAAATAAAATCCCCGTTCTAAATAAATGGAATGAAAATTGTTCAAGCTTTAGTATATATTGCGGGTCGCTGGGAGGTTTATTTCAAGGGTAAAACTGACTGCCCGGAAAGTTGGCTAGTTCTCGGGTCAACTCGCATTCGGCCCGGCATAAAATTATAAACTCTCTTAAAACATTGTAAATTTTTATGATATAATTTCAATAATTTTTTTCTTTTAGACTCAAGAAAAATTTGCAAAATCTCTCCATAAAATTTCGAAGAATAAAAGCCAAATTTTCAATTTTGAATGTGAAAATATATATCAAGATTTCCAAAAAATGATAAACAATTTTTTCATATTTTGACTTTATTTTTTATTATATGTATATGTACAACATTTTACCTGCAAACTTTCTGATTGAATGCACAGAACTTCTAAATCAGCCATTGAACTGAGAATAATTTAATAATATGTCTTTTAGTAGAAATTTATAAAAATTATCTACCCTGAAACAAATTTAATCCTGGATTTACAACATTTATTCCCTTTTTAGGTTCAAGCGCCTTCTTAATTTTAGCCACCTTAATAATTTTAAAGCCATTCTAGGCCCAGGCCCATGCCCTACCTAACTGCCACTGCACATATAAAACCTCAACATTTAACGAATCAAAAGAATCTTCAAATAAATCTTGACAGGTAAGTCTGAAGCGAAATCCGTGTTGAAGTCACCCATTACAATTACTTCAGAATAGAGTGAAGATATTGAAACATCTGTCTCAAGATCGAGAAAAAAGCCTAGTTGGGGGGGGGGGGGGGGCATAGACCAGACCAGGACTTCTTAAACTTTTGACTAGAGTATAGAGCATAGGAGGCCACAACGTGGCTCGCGAGCCGCATGCGGCTCTTCAGTCAAACCCGTGCTGCTCTTGAACCCTCTTGAATAATACTGATTTTAAAAAGTACAGGGTGGGGTATAAAGATCTACCATCTTTTGAAGAGGTATAAAAAAAATTAAAAAATTTAACTAGAAAAAAACTGAATATATTTCTAAAAAGAACATAAAATATTTGCAAAGAGTGTACGAGGGAAACATTAATTTTACGTTTTATTCTATTGTAGATTTTATTAATGATCGAAGTGTTATATCCATTATTCAAGGCTATATTATAGATAACATTTAATTCATTATTGAAATTTAATTTATTCATAGGTATATTCAAGAGCCTATATATCATTGAGTAGAAGGCAGAAAATTTAGTATTAATTTTAGTATTTTCATAGTTTTTTTTTCTTCCCCTTGGCCTCGGGAACTTAATGCCCATTTAGCCAGTCGTCACAGATTCACGTCGAATAGGTGTATAAAGAAATAAAATATGCTAAACTGATGCTAATAAAATGGCAGTTTTTGACAATTTTTGAAACCCTAAAATGTGAACACAAGCGGATTAAAAAATCAGCCCCTAAATAGTTTGCATCAAAAGTTTTTAATGCGTCTACATTGTCCTATTTAAAAACTTGATTTAAAAAGACGGATTGTACTTAATTGTTTTTAGTTCTCCAGGGATTAAAAAATATCACCAGGAAAATCAGAACAATAAAAATATTTTCATTACGACTTTATTTGATACCAGCCCAATTGATTTTTTTTTTTTTAATAATCAATCTGTGAATTTATGTGAAAAAAGTGTTTGAGGTTTATTTTATTTTTTTGCGTACAGACAAACAATTTTATGAGGAAAAGCCAAGACATAAATCTTGGAACTTTATTACCATTCTGATATCTTAGGAATATTACTTTAGAAAACATTAGTTTGAAATATAAAATTTAATCAAAAATTGTATAAAATTTGTTAACAATTTTGTGCCAAATCACGAAATGGATTGTCTTGGTCAAGAACAAACCTGTGGTTGGTGAAAACCGCAAAATGGAGCAATGTTTGCTGGGTAATTAATGTTTTTCTTTTTTTCCACTATTATTATTTGCATTTTGCAGAATTAAACAAGAAGCCGCTACGATAATTGGATCTCCCTCCATGATTCAACCTAAAATATTCTTACGTGGTAATTGTGATCGATTCTATTGAAAAATATTAACAAGAATCACTAAAAACACTAAATAAATTTTAATTTTCTCATTAATATATCAAAGAATAATTGATACGTCAACAAGAATTATTTTGACCGCGCTGATTTGAAAAAAAGATATTTTTATCTCGCGAGACTACTGCGGATTACGCTATTGGAGTCTGCGGAGTATTAAGTCTGGACCAAGAGAGAAAAATATGTAATCCACTTAGCTACAATCCAACGTCAGTTCGCGTTTAGCCCGCTAGACATTCGGACGGATCACCGAGTGAATTGGAAATCTCAGATGTTATATACTCGATCTCCCAGTCCAGAGCGCTAGATCTATTAGCATGTATGTTAGATGACTGCCATTAATTAACTGAAGGTTTTCTACATTTTATTCGATCGCGACTCTAATGTAGGGAATTTTTGTCAAATATTGAGTGAAAATAATATTTGAACTTATATATTTCTAACTTGACATAATGATATTAAATAAATTTTAATTTTCTCATTAATATATCAAAGAATAATTGATACGTTACAATATATCCAATGATATATTGCAATAAGAAATTGCAAAGAGAGGCAGATTAGAAAAAAGAAGGATAAAAATAATATTTGTTTAATTATAGCTAAATATAAATTTCATTAAAAATAAATAGTATAAAAAAAAATAACTTAATATAATTTTTAATAGATTGAGTTAAAAATAGATATCAACAATAATGAGAATAAATAATAAAATTGAAATTTAAATTCGCACAGGGAACGGGGTGCAATGCGAGCGGGGATGGACCTCTTAGGAATGATTTATATGTATTTTCTTTTTTAAAGGAATAATAGTGTGAATTATTAAAGTCGTTGCTTGAGAACAATAGAAGGAGAAATCAGAGAGAAGAAGAGGGGAGAGATTACTCCTCCTTAGGCATTTGGTGCATAAGACAACCAGAGGAGTCTTTGAGCATAACTCACTACAGATACATCTCACGAGGCGTTCATTGAAGGAGTGTCATGAATATACACCTATATGCATGGAGGACAACAGAAACAACGGTTGATGATCACATGTTTCTCTATTTTCACGAAATCAACTAACAAGCTCGTGAGGCGGTGAGCGGGAAGACACCTCCTATACACCTTTATAACGATTGCCATAGCCGCCCGGCGAGGAGTCACTTCCTTACCATCCTAGTGGCTTGAATCCGGCTCTACTCGACTCGGTCTACACCAGCTTCGTGGACAACACACGTCCAGAACACATCTCAATAGACGCTGTCTTCGATAACACACGTCGATAAAGACATTTATCGAGGACGTCTATCTCCTTCAACAAGACACGGAGAGAGACTGCTATCCACGGGACTGGTTATCAGAAGAGCGATTCCTGAAATCCAGCAGATCACAAGGCCGGATCCTACAGCCATCACCACCAAGAGTGTAACCACCATCTTGTATTTTCTCTTTAACAACTATCTATATCTGCTGATATCAAGCGGCGATTAAATAAATTCACATTATCAATAATAAATGATTCCAACATAATCTCTATTATTATTGAAAATTAATAACTCCTGCTTGCCAATCCAATGTCCTTTGTTCCTTTTTTTATTATAACTTTTTATATAAGCAATTTCAGTAATCCATTTTTATTTTTTAATTTCATAGTAAACAATTAATAGTAAAATCAGTCAATTTAATTAAAGATTTCAAGCACCAAGAGAGTTAACCCTGAGTTTACACCCACCAAAAATCAATAAAATAGCCCTCCAACAATCAGATTCTCGTAAAACCCACTGCAACGTCAACAAGAATTATTTTGACCGCGCTGATTTGAAAAAAAGATATTGTATAGTAAATGTAGAAATTTTTTT
>JALMQS010000136.1:5917050-5983503 GCA_024734495.1 Forficula auricularia
AGAGAGAGAGAGAGAGAGAGAGACAGAATAATCAACCCTCTCTTTCTTTCTCATCGTGTTAGTGAATTATATATATTTCTATATTATATTATATTTAATTCATTGCAGGGGGCGGTGACGTCAGAGCTTCTTGATACTTGTCTGGACTTGTCCGGGGGGCCCTAATCGGCTTGCAATTAGTTCAGAGGGCAGCGTCCAAGCGTCCTAATGCACCAATTTAATTAGTGAATTATTTCGTGTTATAATTCATATTTTTCACCGTTAATTAACAGGTAAGTTTATTATATTAAAAATATAGAAATATATAAAATCAGCAGCATTGAAATATTGTCCATTTAGGCGATAAAACGTTCTTGGTGTCTCGTTTCTAAATATTCTTTTTCCTGAAAATTCTCTCTCATATATTATTACTCCTATAATATAAGTGATTTTGAATTATTTCAATTGAAATGTTGGAAATTAATATAATAAGGGTTGGTTGAGAAATTCATTAGCTTAAATAGGTTATATAGTCCAGAAATCTTGTCATGAAAAGCATGGGCCTAAGTTGCATCAAATGGTGGTATTAGGTTTAGTTTTTTTTCTTGACTGAGATACAAAATCCAAGTTTTCGAACTCGGCAGCTCCCGGATCACTTTTTAATATCCTAAAAACTGCAAAATTTTCCCACTTTTTTCGGTTTTTCCTATTTTGACCATGAAGTAGCATGTTTTCGACAAAGACGACTATTTACATTTTTAAGCTAGATTAAATTTCCTACAATTTGAGATCAGAATGAGCTCAGTAGAGTTAATGGTTTCCGAAATACAGCTTTTCAAAGTTGACAAATTATCCAAACTTAAAATTTTAAGCTAATTTTCATGTCAACATCATTAGGAAATAGTGAAAGTAGGTTTCGTTTTTTTTTCTTGTATGGGATGTGACTGAGATGTAAAATCCAAGTTTTAGACCTTGGCAGCCTTCCTGATCACTTTTGTATTTCCCAAAAACTGCAAAATTTTGGCACTTTATTTTAGTCCCATTTTAACCATGAACAAGCATGTTTTCGACAAAGACCATTCTAAACATTTTTAAACTAGATTAAATTTTGTATAATTTGATACCAAAATGAGCTAGGTACACTTAATTGTTTCTGAGATACAGCTTTTCAAAGTTGGCAAATTTTCCAAATTTGAAAATTTTAAGCCTATTTTCATGTTTCATCATATGCAATTGTCTTAATATCTTCAATAACCTGTCTGATATGAGTCGGTGAAGTAAATATTTATTTAATTATTTATTATTGGAAGATGAATGTGAAGGTTTGGTGGGAGAGAGGAGATCATTGTTCACAACCAGACGACTGAAATTGAAATAGGAAAATTTAAAATGCTGGATATCTATAAATCTAAGAGGTTTAACAAAAAGAGGCCCAAGTAAAAGTTCAAGTCAATAAAATTTCCTAGAGAATGAGATAGGAATCAAGTTTCTAGGGTAACTGGTTTTCATTTTATGAAGCGAAAAACTGCAATTTTTTTGCAAAAAATTGCAGTTTTTCAAAACTTCAACCTTATTGCGGCAAGGGTTACCATTATCCAATTAAGACGAAACTTTGCAAATCTCATTTTATAGCCTATTTACGCTAGAATTTAAAGAGGTTTAATTTATCTAATAGATACCAATTATTTTGATTTGATAACCCAGAGTTTCTCAAGAAAAACTGAAAAAAAACCCCGAAATTTCGGAAACTATTAAGTCTGCCGAGCTCATTCTGGTCTCAAATTGTAGAAAATTTAATCTAGTTTAAAAATATATAGAATGGTCTTTGTCGAAAACGTGCTCCTTCATGGTCAAAATGAAAGAAAAAAAAACGAAAATATTTCGAAAATTTTGCAGTTTTTGGGATCCGGAGTGGGGGGGGGGGGCTGCCCTGTTCAAAAACTTGGATTTTGCATCTCAGTCACACCCCATACAAGAAAAACAAACGAAACCTACTACCACCATTGTCTAATGATGAAACATAAAAATTAGAATTAAATTAGGTTGGAGTTGGTGGTGTTTCTCCTAATTTAATTTTAACAATGTTTCACTATAAACCAACACCGCGTTCCCTAAATTTGATAAAAATTAGCATAAAATTTTAAGTTTAGAAAATTTGCCAAATTTGAAAAGGTGTATCTCGGAAACTATTATGTCTACTAAGTTCATTCTGGTTTCTTTTTTTTTTTTTTTTTTTTTATATTGGCCTCGGCAACATAGATGCCCATTTAGCCAGCCGATCGTATTCGTTCATCTTCCATAAATTCGCCAGCCCTCAAATGCTGATCCCTAAGGCGGGCCGCTCGGGGCACAGTAGGGCAAGCAGAGCATCCCAAGCCGATCCCTCCGCAACCAGCCAAAGGGCATCACAGTGGCCGACGAATATAGAGCAATAAAGAACGTACTTGTTCATAAGTCCCTTCAATGAGGGATAAAAACAGAAGACTTGTTTTAACAAGTTACCTAGTCTAACACCACTAGAAAAATTAATATATAGTAAAAATTGACTATGAGATGGAACCTACTACATTTCTTATAAGCTATATATCTAGATAAAAATGCTAATAGATAAATTAATTAAAATATCCGAGTCAAGAAAAGGATGATATCTAGCAAAAATATGTTTAATTATAGTTCGGACCAGGTAAAATTATGTGTTTGATGACTGTTTCTGCCAGTAACAGTGGTTTCAAATTGTAGTAAATTCAATCTAGCTTAAAAATTTATAGATTAGTCTTTGTCGAAAACGTGCTAACTTCATGGTTCAAAATGGGAAAAACAAAAAAAAAAGAGCATTTTCTAGTTTTTGGGGATATTCAAAAGTGATCCTGAGGTGCTGCCGAGGTCGAAAAACGAAACCTACTACCACCATTTGATGCAACTTAATATGTACAAGGTTACTGGACTAATATGTTTCTCTGTTTCTTTATAAAGTTTTCACTTAATTCTAATTAATTTCTTCTTTTCAATAGGCAAATGCAAATCCCAGCGGACAGAGAGAATGAATCCATTGGTTCCTACTTTCTCTATCCTGCTTGAGAGAAAGTGAAAGTGAATTCTCCCAGTCATCTCTTTTCATGTAAGTCCCCATTTTATTTTATTTTATTTTCCCTAGCTCTCCCTTTGAATAAATAATTAAATTTTCCATTAATTTGAAATCAATTTTATAAAATATTCCCATGCATTAGTATTGGATTATTATTTGTATATTGTATATAGAATTTTTTTCTGGATAAATCTAAAGAACATTTTTTTAAATTATTAGCGGTTTTATATAAAGGCGACTCTCCACTATAGACCAGTGAAATTGTGCTCAAATGGGCCCACGAATGGTGAACCGCGATCTAAAATTGTGTACACCTACTTCCACTTTCATTTCCAAGTAGAAGACAATAGATGACAATATATTAACTAATAAATTCCAAAGTAATTCCAAATAATTCAAAATACGGTGTACTCCTAATTTCAATCGCGGTTCACCCCTCGTGGGCCCTTATGAAGTGTTGAAAAACTGCAATTTTTTGCAAAAAATCGCAATTTTTCCTTCATAAAATGAAAACCACTCATCCTAGAAACTTGATTTTAATTTTATTTCTCTGGAAATTTTATTTACTTGAACTTTTACTTGGGCCACTTTTTTGGTAAAACTCTTAGATTTATAGATATCTAGCATTTTCCATGACACTTCTGAGGATTGGGATCATATTCTGTCATCGAAAATGCTGGATATCTAAAAATCTAAGATTTTTATCAAAAAAGTGACCCAAGTAAAGGTTCAAGTAAATAAAATTTCCTAGTGAATGAGATAGGAATCAAGTTTCTAGGATGAGTGGTTTTCATTTTATGAAGGACAAATTGCCGTTTTCAAAACTTCAACCTCATTCCGGCACGGATTACAATTTATCCAATTAAGATGAAACTTTGTTTGAATTGTAGAAAATTTAATCTTGTTTAAAAATGTGTAGATTGGTTTTTGTCGAAAATGTACTCCTTCATGGTTAAAATGGGAAAATATTGAAAAAAGTGCGAGTTTTTGGGTGATCCGGGAGGGTTGCCGAGGTCGAAAACTTGGATTTTGCGCTTGAGCCCGAACGGTTGGTCGTATAAAAAACCTAGATTATAATATTTATCGGAAATTTTATGCCCTTTCATTTTTCATAGGAAGGTTATTTACGAAAAGTTGATAGTTTTCGAGTTATAAGCGAAAAACCGCCAAAAAATGGAAATTTTCACCTTTTTTTTTTTGCATTTTCTATAATGTTGCGTCAAGAAATTTTGTTGGATGATCTCAGATTTGAAATCAGCGCCCATTTATATAAGCAAAAAATCAGAATTACCCCAAAATTTTTTTGATAAAAACACAATTTGACTGGACTACTATAAATTTGAAAATTTTTATCGAAATTCGAGTAATCAACCTAATTCAATATTTTTTAATTCAAAAATATTATTTCGACAATTCACTGGGCTTCAATTCTAATATTGAAAAATATTTAAATTATACGTAAACGTTATGTTAGAGATTTTATCCTGATATATTATTTTGTTAGGGATTTAATAAACTTTAATAAAGGTCATTATACTAATTTATGTACGTCAAAGGGTTAGGCAGTAATGGTTAAATGTGGGTAGTAAGAAGGATAAACACTGCTCTATCCCACTAAATATTCAACCTATTAAAAAACTCTCATTTTTTTTTTTTTTTTTTTTTTAATGCAATCGAATGCAAGAAGGGGTGCGCCAGTAAAGATGCAGCTCCTATGGATCTCGAAAGACCCTTGCATTACCTAAGAGAAGGGAAAGTTGATTAAGTGAGAGGGTGTAGACGTAGGTGTCTATGCACCCCGGTTTTGAAGGTTTGAAGATTATAGGTGCTGGGAAAGATGGAGGCTGGGAGAGAGTTCCAGTTCCTTGAAGTCATGGGGATATATGTATTGGCGAATGAAGTGGTCCGGCACTTCTCCAGTTTGACCGCGAAAGAGTGTTGGGAGTCGGCAAAACGCGTGCTACGTGGAAAGCATGCTTTGGGGGGAATTATTGATCTTATCTCATCAGAGCACCTGCCGTGATAGTATCTATAGAAAAGGGAAAGGGCAGAGACATTTCTTCGATGAGCCAGCGAGTCGAGGGAGTCGGTGAGGGTAGAATCGTTAATTAGCCTGATGGCTCGTTTCTGAATTGCATCCAGGGTAGCAAGAGAATATTTTGAGGCTCCTCTCCACAGATGTGAGCCGTATCTCGAGACAGGAGCGGATTTGGGCCTTGTAGATGGTGAGAAGTTGTGGGGCTTTGTAAAATCTCATGAAATATCGTTGTTGATTGAGACTTTGCAAATTTTTTCATTTTCCTCCAATTAATTTAATAGTTTTTGGATATTTTTAAAATCTTCGTCACATTTCATATTTCATATTAATTACATAATTGAAAATATTTCTTTTAGCATAATGATACATCATGATAAGCTCTTTGATTAATTTTAATTTGATTTTTTTTATAGATGGAGTGGCTGGCCATTTCATCTCTGTCGAAAATACGAACATCTCAATAAATCCAGAGGAAGGCAACGGGACACCACTCTTGTGAACAATTACCCAGGACCCCTCTCTCCAGTGATCGCCGAGAACAAAGTTGGATGGATGAGGTCATCGGCTGCCTGCGAGATTAAGCCTCCTATTTTAACTTCGAGGTCAGTGTTCTTAATCATTTATTATATTTCAAAATTTTTTAGAAAAATTAAAAAAAAAATATAGACTAATTCAAAAAATCTCATATAGGTTGTAGTCCAGTCAAATTGTGTTTTTATCAGGAAAGTTTTGGGGTAGTTCTGATATTTTTGCATATATATGTTTTTTGGGGCTCTGAATCCAAATCTGAGGTCTCCCACCAAAATTTCGTGACGCAACATTGTAGAAAACGCAAAAAAAATGTGAAAATTTCCATTTTTTGGCGGTTTTTCGCTTATAACTCGAAAACTATCAACTTTTCGTAAATAACCTTCCTATTCAAAATTAAAGTTTATAAAATTTCCTACAAATTTCATTATTTAGGTTTTTTCTCCGACCAACCGTTCGGGCTCAAGCGCAAAATCCAAGTTTTCGACCTCCCCAGCCACATCAGAATCAATCCAAAAAACTCGTACTTTTTTCGATATTTTCCCATTTTGAACATGAAGGAACACGTTTTCGACAAAGACCAATCTATACATTTTTAAACTAGATTAAATTTGATAAATGGTAATCCATGCCGCAATGAGGTTGAAGTTTTGAAAAACTGTAATTTTTTGCAAAAAATCGCAATTTTTCCTTCATAAAATGAAAACCACTCATTCTAGAAACTTGATTCCTATCTCATTCTCTAGGAAATGTTGTTGACTTGAACGTTTATTTGTACCACTTTTTTGTTAAATCTCTTAAATTTATAGATATCTAGCATTTTCCATGACACTTCTGAGGATTCGGATCATATCCTGTCATGGAAAATGCTGGATATCTATAAATCTAAGAGTTTTAATCAAAAAGTGGTCCAAGTAAACGTTCAAGTCAACAAAATTTCCTAGAGAATGAGATAGAAATCAAGTTTCTAGGATGAATAGTTTTTATTTTATGAAGGAAAAATTACGATTTTTTGCAAAAAATTGCAGTTTTTCAAAACTTCAACCTCATTGCGGCATGGATTACCATTTATCCAATTAAGATGAAACTTTATTTAAATTGTAGAAAATTTAATCTAGTTTAAAAATGTAAAGAGTGGTCTTTGTCGAAAACGTGCTCCTTCATGGTCAAAATGGGAAATATCGAAAAAAGTGCGAGTTTTTGGGTGATCTGAGGGGATGCAGAGGTCGAAAACTTGGATTTTGCGCTTGAGCCCGAACGGTTGGTCGGAGAAAAAAACCTAAATAATAAAATTTGTACGAAATTTTATGAACTTTCATTTTGAATAGGAAGGTTATTTACGAAAAGTTGATAGTTTTCGAGTTATAAGCGAAAAACCGCCAAAAAAATGGAAATTTTCACATTTTTTTCCATTTTCTACAATGTTGCGTTACGAAATTTTGGTGGGAGACCTCAGATTTGGATTCAGCAACCTAAAAAACATATATATTCAAAAAATCAGAACTACTCCAAAACTTTCCCCATATAGGGCCCCATTTGAGCACAATTTGACTAGACTATTTATTTTTTTTTCAAATTATCAATCAAATATCATTTATGAAACTAAATGATTTAGAAATTAACTCCCCCTTGTCATGGGGAGTTCAATGATTTGCTAGAATATTTTTTAATTTATTTTTTAATCTCCCTTCTTTCATGGATCATCCACTGCATTGATGTTTCTCGGTGCTCTGCTTCTTCGATTCGATTCATTTATGTCTTCTCATCAACAGTCGCCAAACTTGAGTACATCATTTTTTTATATTATTAATTTTTAAGTCTTTTTTACAGCATACCCCTCTAGTTAGAATCTGTTATTACACTTTAATATTTAAATTATTTCTATTTAAAATAAATTAATTTTATATTTTAAAGTTCTTGATTTCATAAGTATTCATTCTAAATCAATTGTTCAAAAAAAAATTTAATAATCATAGCCTAAATAAATTTTCAAATTTTATATTTCTGGCAATTCATTTGATAATTTGATTTTCGATAGTTTTCTTGAAACTTTTTAATTTTTTTAATAAATGAGAGAATTAGAATTAGGAATTTTCAGTTCCCAATTTCATCATTTTTACCAAAATGTCGCCCAACGAGGGATTCGCTTTTGGATAATATCAGGTAATTTAAAAATTATATTTCTGAACACATATACTTTTTAAATTCATCGCTGTTTATTTTTATAGGAAGAAGCCATCGTTTCATCGAGATGACCCCAGTCTGTCATCAGGGTCTCTCAGGTATTACCTATATCTATCTATCTATCTATCTATCTACTCTTATTAAACGAGCAAAATGATACGCCAATATACCAGGTGTACCGGAAAGTCATTACCGGTTTTCTCTAACAGATGTCGCTTCAGGCTTGAAGATATGCAATGTTATGATTTGACACATATGCATTTTATTCTTACCGACATCAAGCTTCAAAACTATACATGTTATGTTTCATGCGAAAGTGACTTACCTTCATAGATTTATACCTCTTTTTTGAGAATGCCAGGTGCCTATGCTCTGAAAACGTACTGCATTTGCGGCACGCATTAATTTTCTTATTTGATCAAAAGAAAAAGCTCGCTGAAAGTCATCGTTTGCTGGTAGAAACTTACGATGACTTATGCTTTAACCTTAAAAACATGTGTGAGGAGATGGTTTCGAAAATTCAAAAAGTGGTGATTTCGATGTGCAAGATAAAGAACGTTCCGGTAGACCAAAAAAGTTTGAAGATGCGAAACTTACAGGAGTTATTGGATGAAGACCCAACCCAAACTCAAAAACAATTGAAAAAACAATACACCGACAACAAATGATCAATTTGAACCACGCAATGATCGAAAAACGTCCAGAATGGGTCCGAAGACACGGTAAAGTGATTTTACAACACGATAACGCGCCGTCTCATAAAGCAAAACCGGTCAAGGAAGCGTTGAAAGCACTTGGGTGCGACATATTATCGCACCCGCCGTACTCTCCAGACCTTGCCCCGTCCGACTATCAACTTTTCGCATCGATGGGACACGCGCTTGCAGAGCAGCACTTCGCCAATTTCGAAGAAGTTAGAAAATGGCTCGATGAATGGTTTTGCTCAAAGGACAAACAGTTTTTTTGGGATGGCATCCATAAAATTGCTAGAAAGATGGGCAAGATGTATAGAATCAAATGGCCAATACTTTGAATAAATAAATTTTCCATTTTCTTAAAAAATTACGTAGTTTTTTTCCGAAAAAACCGGTAATGACTTCTCCGGTACACCTAGTATATATTTTTCTATTTTTTCTATTTTGAAAACGGCTCTAACGATTTTCATCAAATTCACGGATTAGAGGGTTTTTGGGTTGACAATTCGATCTGTCACGGTCTCATCTTTGGCTAAATTATTTTTGAAGGGTTTTTTTTGTTAATTGAAATAATTATTCACAGGTGATTATCTTGATTAAAATGTATAATTACATTTTTATTCAATTTTCTTTTAATAAATAATTGGTTTTTCAATTTTAAATCCCACAAAGATTTTATACCAAATAAAATTATATATTAAAAGTAAGCAATTTAATTGATTATAAAGTGAATTTTAAATCCCACAAACAGTTCATAAGAAATATTTTTATATATTAGAATTTGCCAATGTTTATAATTATATAACTCGATAAATTGTTATTTAATTAAAAAAATAATTATACGAAATTTATTTATATACACATAATCTGTGGGCCACTAGAAGGCTAAATATGCAAAAGCTGGGTGCGAGTGGAGGGGGAGGGGGGTTGGGGCGGGAGAGGGGCTTCCAGGTACTTTATTTCTATAATAGTAATTTCAAACTTAATATTTTTTTCTATATTTCTCATTAGAGTGTTTTCTTCTCTTAATTCAAAAATTTATTTATAGATTGTTTAATTTCAAAAGTTCATCTCTCGATATATATGTAGTACTTATACTAATTTTGCAATAATTTTCTTCTTAAAGGTGAAAAATCACTTGAGCGGTGATAAGTACAACCACTTGAGCAACGAGATCATCGGCTGCCTGCGAGTTTAGCCTTTTCTTTTAACGACGAGGTTAGTATTTATTTAATATCTATAAAGCCCAGTAAATAGAGGGGTTTCAGCTTACATTAATTGCGGGAAAATATTTTTTTAGGATAGTTTGGTATTGTGTGGGTATGCCAAATTTAAGTTTGCGACAGAAAGTGTGGGGGACAACTTTTGGTGGCCTTTCGACTTTTTTCAGTTTTTCGGTTATTACTCGAAAACAGTTCATATTTTGTAAATAACCGTTCTAAAATTTCAGCGTAAAAATTTGCGCCGAAAAAAAACAATGCGAAATTGGTCCATGTAGTTCGATTTTTAATGGGGATCCAAAAAATAGTACCCCGGGATCACTTTTGAATATCCCAAAAACTCGCATTTTTTCGATTTTTCCCATTTTGACCTTGAAGGATGTCACGTTTTCGAAAAAGACCATTCTATACATTTTTAAACTAGATTAAATTTGCTACAATTTAAATAAAGTTTCATCTTAATTGGATAATGTTAACCTGTGCCGCAATGAGATTGAAGTTTTGAAAAATTCAATCTTTTTGCAAAAACTCGCAGTTTTTCCTTTGTAAATGAAAACTACTTATCCTAGAAACTTGATTTTTATCTCATTCTCTAGAAAATTTTGATGAGTTGAACGTTTTTTGGACCATTTTTTTGTCAAAACTCTTAGATTTATAGATATCCTACATTTTCCGGACAGGATATGATCCAAATCCTCAAAAGCGTCATGGGAAATGCTGGATATCTATAAATCTAAGAGTTTTATCAAAAAAGTGGTCTAATTAAACGTTTAAGTAAACAAAACTTCCTAGACAATGAGACAAAAATCAAGTTTCTAGAATGAGTGGTTTTCATTTTATGAAAGAAAAAACTGCGAATTTTTTCAAAAATTGCAGTTTTTCAAAATTTCAACCTCATTGCGGCACGGATTACCATTATCCAATTAAGATCAAACTTTATTTAAATTCTAGAATATTTAATCTGAGTTTAAAAATGTATAGAGTAGTCTTTGTTGAAAACGTGCTCCTTCAAGGTCAAAAATAGGAAAAATCGAAAAATGCGCCGAGGGCTATTTATTGAATCCCCATTAAAAATCAAACTATTGGACCAATTTTGCATTGTTTTTTTCTACTCAACGCGAAATTTTGTTCTCTTTAATTTACTATAGAACGGTTATTTACAAAATATGAACTGTTTTCGAGTTATAAGCGAAAAACTGGAAAAAGTCCAAAAATTTCGAGGTTTTTCGGCTACCAAAAGTTGCCCTCCACACTTTCGAGGTCGCAAACTTATATTTGGCATACCCACACCATACCAAACGATCCTAGAAAAAATCTTTTGCCGCAATTAATATAAGCTAAACCACTTTTTGGATCCTCTTTATACTGGGCTAATTATCCTTCAAACCTTTGATAGCCATTGACGCCCCCGACAAAGCCAGAAGCTTTTGCCTCATATTTCGCGTCCAACTCAAACCTGGACGACAAAGGGCTTGAACCACCCACATACCCTCCCAGTACTAATATAATGTCAGATACTGTTTTCAGGATACCAGCAATTCTAAAGATCATCCAGAATCTAAAGAACAACTCTTCTGCTGGCCCCGACGATATCCCTGCCATTCTCATTAAAAAATGTGCCCCTGAACTTGCTCCTATACTATCCAAATTATACAATCTCTCCTATAACTCTGGAATATTTCCGGAAGCCTGGAAACTAGCCAGAATCCAACCAATTAAGAAAAAGGCGATTCTTCCAACATAAAAAACTATCGACCTATAGCGATCACTTCTGTCTTATCCAAAATTATGGAAAAGGCCATCAACGAGCAAGTTCTACGACACTTAGAGTCAAATAAATTTATCCACGATAGGCAATACGGCTTCAGGCAATCCCGGTCGACAGGTGACATCCTAGCATATGTAACTCATATCTGGAACAAAACCTTGGAGGCCGGGAATGAGACCCTCGCGGTAGCTTTAGACATTTCAAAAGCCTTCGATATGGTCTGGCACAAAAATCTTCTTGCCAAATTGACCTCCGTCGGCCTTGCACCGAAACTCTGTAAGTTGCTCGAAAGTTTTCTTTCAGACCGTAGTATTAAGGTTGTCATCGATGGAATATCATCTTCCCCCTTCCACACCAACGCTGGAGTTCCTCAGGGATCGGTTATCTCCCCTACGCTTTTTCTTATCTATATCAACGACCTTCTAAACTTGCCCTCCAATCCGGTACATTGTTACGCAGATGACAGCACCCTACATAACGCCCCTACATCGCAAAACCGTGCAGACATTGCCTCTTCAATTAATTTAGACTTATGCAAACTTAAAAACTGGGGATCCCAAAACTTAGTTAACTTCAATGCAGGGAAAACTCAGTGTTGCCTTATTTCTAGGCGCGTCGACAGAAACCTCCCAAACATATCATTCGACTCAAACTCACTAGAATTCAGGGATAAAATTTCAATGCTAGGCGTAACTCTAGGGTCTGACCTTTCATGGAATGACCATATCTCAACCACTGCTAAAGCTGCAGCGCGCAAGCTTGGTCTCCTATTTAGGTCTAGACGCTGTTATACTCCCAGTCAACTTCTTATGCTGTATAAGGCTCAAATTCGTCCCTGTCTCGAATATGGCTCTCATCTGTGGAGGGGTGCCTCCAAGCATTCTCTTGCCACACTGGATGCAATTCAGAAGCGAGCAATTAAACTAATAGGAGAACCGGCTCTAACCAACTCACTCGACTCCCTGGCTCACCGAAGAACCGTTTCTGCCCTTTCCCTGTACTACAGATACTATCACGGTGTCTGTTCAGTCGAGCTGAAATCAATTATCCCACCTAATGCCCTCTTTACGCGAAACACGCGGTTTTCTAACGCTCAGCACCCCTTCGCTGTCAAATTGGATAAAATTCGAACAAGCGCTTTCGCCAACTCTTTTATCCCTTTGACCTCCAGAGACTGGAACTCGCTCCCTGCTACCATCTTTCCCGCGACTTATAACCTTCAGCTATTTAAGACCCGTATCCACAGATACCTTCGACCCCCGCCCAACCCATAAAATTCTTTCTTCTTCTTTTCACGATGGAGGGGCCAACCCAGGCCTTTAGGGGTTGCACCTTTTTTGGTGTAACTCCTTCTCTCATCATTATCATAAAAAAAAAAAAAAAAAAAAAAACCTTCTTGAGTTACAAATTAGATCTCCTATTAGTTGAATAAAAGATTTCACTGTCGATGGTAACAGAATTGTTTTTATTTTAGGTTAAAAAATAAAATGAGAGATGGAGTCTTCTGTTTTTAAATAAAATAATTTTTTATTATTTCTAGAGACTATAGTTTCGAAGGCATGGCCTTCATCATCAGTCTATCACAAATATTTCAGTATTTAGTTACAAATTAGTTATAAATTATTTTTTTCAAAATTTTCAATGCATAAATCTTAAGAAGGAAACATTTTATTTGTTTCATTCATTGACCCTTTGAAACCCTGATGAAGGAGGGAAAAATCCTCCGAAACGTCGGTTTGAAAGGAAAGGAGGAAGGATTCCAATAAATTACACCTTATTTTATATGTGTTAATTTTTTTCTTTCCTCACTACCTCTGGGCTGCCTTCCATTACTTTCAATTAATCATAAATCTTAATTTGTAACTAATTTGTAACTAAATACTGAAATATTTGTGATAGACTGATGATGAAGGCAATGCCTTCGAAACTATAGTCTCTAGAAATAATTAAAAATTATTTTATTTAAAAACAGAAGACTCCAACTCTCATTTTATTTTTTAACCTAAAATTAGATCTCCCCTATTTCAGAGATTCTAATGCTCTTTATTCAAAA
Organism: Forficula auricularia; assembly: GCA_024734495.1. Classification (NCBI taxonomy): domain Eukaryota; kingdom Metazoa; phylum Arthropoda; class Insecta; order Dermaptera; family Forficulidae; genus Forficula; species Forficula auricularia. The sequence continues at coordinate 5,930,601 of JALMQS010000136.1, forward strand.
TTCTTATCAAAAAAAAATGGTAGAGTAGAGTAAATTTCTCACATTTATGATAAATTAGATTTAATTAATCTTCATAATATTTTCATTTCATCTCATTTAATATTCATTTATATAATTTCTAACTTTATTTTCTCTTCTTTTTCATGTATCTTTCACTTTGGTGACGTTTCGGTGCCGTCTTTCATCACATCCGACAAATTTATGTTTTTCTCACGCAAAAGCGCACCAAATATGAGTATTATATTTTTTTAGCATGGCATTTAGTTAAAGCTTGTTCAAAGGGTTTTTTTATAGCTAGATTATAAATAGGCAAAGTGTTAGGATGTTTCTCTTTTTTTCAGCATACCCCTCTAGCTACAATCATTATTTATTTTCATATATAATTTTAAAGTTTTTCCTTTCAATTATAATGTAATAAATTTTTGATTAAATAACTTGGTCATTAAATGTTTCATAAATTCAAATTTTTGGATCAAATTACTCTCAATCATAGCTTAAATTAATTTTGATTTTTTTTTTAATTTTCAATTTTTGTTGCAATTCTTAATATCAAAAATAAATTAAAATCACTTGCTAAATAATTTTCATTTTCTTGAAATTATTCAATTTTTAAACGTAAAAATAAAATCAAATTAGGAATTTTCAGATCCCCATTTCATCTTCATCTGTAAAAGGAGCAACGTGGGAATTATTGGAGGATCTTCACAATTTATTAGAATTGTAGGAATTTCGCGTAGGGATTATCAGGTTTCACCGCCTCGACCACCGATGGGATTCATCACGATTTTAATTTTTAGATTCACAATATGTGATAGGAATTTATTTCACAGTTTTATTAGGTGTAGTATGCAATAGTTTAGAGGGAGGGCGGGATGATATGCCATGCCAACGATGACGTTTTCTTTTTCTGTATTGGGGACCTGCACTCTTCCCTTTGATTTCCTTCCTGGAGACAGCAAATGCGGTGTCGTCTATCTTAGGCCTCTTAGGGATATTTTGTGATGTGTTCCCCCTCTTAGTTTTAAGGTTATTTTAGTATTAAGACCCTCAAGAGAGCTAAAATCGACGCCACCCATTTGTTGGACCCATGAACGAGTCACGAGGGAAGTGACCGATTCGATCGGATTTCTAAAGATCGAGGTCCAGGTTCATCTTGCATGTTTTATGTTTAACCGAAAAGTCGTCGCTTGACGCCTTGTTCAAATGGAACAATGGGGTGGTAATGGGAGTCTGGTGGCTTTGTGTCTTTGAGGGCGGGTTTGAGGTGGCTCTATGGACTAGAACGTAGACCAGAAGGTTGTCCGTTGCTTCCTCAGGACTAGCCTAAGGAAGAAGAGCGGCTGCCTTGTGGCTAGGGACACTGCGTTACACTTAAAGCCCCCCCCCACACTGAAATATGAACATGGTATTTATAATGAGGCAAGTGGAAATGTTAGGTAGGATTTTTTCAGCTCGCCCTGGTCTCTCGTTCTACCCATATTCCAAAAAATCAAGGCCACTCTCACTGATACATACGTCTTCAGGCTCTCTCGAAGTCCGATTATAAGAATTCGAATTTTACCCCTAATATTTCAAATTATAAGAATTTGATTTGGATGGAATAAAATTTGAATTTTTCCGCGAATTAAAGGGATTTATTTGGTTTACTACATACGTCTTGATGACTAAATTAGTATGTAGTAAGGGGGGGTTTCTACTAATGTTTATGTAAAGTGTTATAGGTGTATTCATTCAAAAAAGCTGTTTTCAACATCTGGAGACGGTGAGAAATTCAAGAGATAGATCGATCGCCCAGTGCATCCATCGAAGGTGAATATAATATAATATTTCATAATTTATTTTTGAAGTGAAACTTCTTTAACGAAGTATCTGTTTGAATTTTTTTGTTACAATAAAGGGGAAATAAAAGACTAGCCTTGATTTTAAAATAATAACTTAAATTTTCCCTAATTTTAATAAATTTTATTTGTCATATAAACAATTAGTGGGTTTTAAAAGAATAATGTTTAAACCAATTATTTTACATTAATTAATGTATACATTGTATTTTTGCTTCGATTCCGGAGATTACTTCTCCACCATCGAGTGTCCTTATTCATCTTTAGTCCTTGTTTTTAATAAGAGGAAAAATCTAATTAGATAAAAAACCTCTTTTCCGATAATTATTTCAATTCCATTATTCCCCAATCAAGTCGATTGGTTAATCTTGATAGAAATTTTTTTTTATAAATTTTATTAAACCAATTATTTTACATTAATTAATGTATACATTGTATTTTTGCTTCGATTCCGGAGATTACTTCTCCACCATCTAGTGTCCTTATTCATCTTTAGTCCTTGTTTTTAATAAGAGGAAAAATCTAATTAGATAAAAAAACCTCTTTTCCGATAATTATTTCAATTCCATTATTCCCCAATCAAGTCGATTGGTTCTCCTCATCCATCAATATATTTTAAAGAATAATTTAAATTTCCTAATTTTAATAAATTTTATTTGTTATGAGCTATTAGCGGGTTTTAAAATTAAAGTTTCACTTACCCCGTGAGCTTATATTTATATTGATGAGGCTCATACCTTTTGTCTCTCTTTTATTTACTTTAGCATACAGGGTATGGTCAAGTATTGTAATCGTGCATGGAAAAAGTGTTGTTGTTTTTTTGTTTCGGTTTTTTTAAAATATCTCAAAAACGCCTGAAACTAGCCCTAATGATTGAACATCGAAAAAATTATATTTGATGAGATATTAATTATTTTGTCAAAATGTCTGTTAGTTAGTACGTTATAAAATTTTGTGTACTCTCAAGCTCAAAAACTTGTGTGAATATAAAAACCAAATTTCACATGTTGATTCTTTAAATTGAGATTAAGAGCTGATTAGATTTTGGTTGAAATTCAACAAAAATTTAAGGGGCTGAGGGCTCTTAAAAAATTAAATTATAAGATATTCTAACTAAAAAAAATCCCTGCGGCAGGCCGTACTAAGAGAAACCTACCTAAAAAAACAAAGAACAAAAATTGAATTTACTATTCAAGAGATCTTTGGTATAATAAAAAAGAGAGGCAAATTTTTTTCGGGGCCCAAAATTGTGGGCAGGGAGGGGTTTAAAAATAGATCTATCAATACAACATTTTAACATTTGATTGATTTGCACAAGATTTTGCACATGCACCCTATATGGCTTTATAAAAATAACTCACTATGTGAAATTGATAGGGACCCAAAAGAGGGTTGATATTTACAATAGAAGATTCTCATTTATAAGGAGAGATCATAAATTGCTAATGAGTCCAAAATTCAGATGGGTGAGAGTTCTTTCTTAAATGATTATAAATTATCTTATCTACTCCTATTAAACGAGCAAAAATGTTTATATATTTATATATTTGTATCTTGGTTCTATTTTGAAAACGACTCTACCGATTTTGATGAAACAAATTCTGTTAACAAGTTTTGAGGATGAGAAAGCGATCTGGCCAGGTCTGGACCTCGTCAAATTTAATCTTAATTGATCTTTTCTTAATTAAAGTAATTATTGATAGATGAAAATCTCAATAAAAAAGTTTGTTTACATTTTTTTCAATTATTTTTTATTTTTAATTGTTTTTTTAATTTTAAAACCCACTAATAGGTTATAGTAAATACTAATATATTATATTAAAAATAGAAATTTTTTGTTTGTTTTTAATTAACAGGTCTAAATCATAACATTACAGGTGTGTTTACAAATAAGTGGTTGAAGTGGCTTTTTTTTATATAACTTGGAAACAAATCTTATTTAATTTTATGTTTTTATTTCAGATCCTATACGTTTATTTTTTTTATTATTATTTTCCTATTTATTTTTTATTTATAATGTTTATCAATATGAACGAATGTGGGCAAATTGGTGTACGAGTAAACAAATATACACATAATATGTGGACCATTATAAAGTTAGAAATGCAAAAACTGGGTGCGGGGTGGGGTTGGATGTGGGATGTGCCGGAGGTGGGATGCAGTTGTGGGGGATCCGGGGGTGGGAGGCGCGGTTGGGACGGAGTGAGGTTGCAGTGGTGGGGCGAGGTGTGTGGTTTCGTGAGGGGGGGGCAGGAGTTGCTGTACATCGCTCGGTGGCTCCAGGTACTTAAATATCTATCTATATATATAAAATTAAGGTTTTGTCTGTACATTTGGTCCAAATCACGCCAAATTTTTGGTTGCACACGTTTCAAGCAAAGTTATGAACGAAAACACCCTCAACAAAATTCCTGTCTGTATGTCCTGTCTGTCTGTCTGTCCGTTTCGAGTGGGTTTCCGCAAAAAAGTTGCTGACGATTCACGTCAAAACGGTGCTGTTGAAGTGGTGGCAGGGTGTGGGGGCGGGGGTTTGGAGTGCTGGGTGGGTTTCGGGGAGTGTGGTGGGTTGGAGTGAGGGGTGAGGTTTGGGTTCTGTGGTATGGGGGCGGGGGTTGGGCACGGGTTCATGGTGCGGGGGTAGGGGTGCTGGATGGGTCGGGGGGAATGTAGTGTGAGGGTGGGATTCGTGGGTTGGGGGTCCAGGGGCGTTCTCCTGGCTAGCAAGAGGGCCGCCGAAGGCGGGCCTTGCAGCTAGTTAAATATGAGACAGGGGTCAGGTGTATGCTAAAGTCATGTGGATGGCAACATCAGTTTATTTTCTTAAATAATTGAGTGTTTGGAAAAATGTTTCGTTACTATCTAAACAAAATTTTACATAGGGAATTTAAATAATTCATTTATCGATAATATACTATATATGACCATAGGTATAATTTTACAATTTTATTTTTTTATTATTTATTCATGTGTGTGTTTGTTTTCTTTATGCTGAAGATGGGAGGTTGGTTTGTGGTCCCCACGGAGACATCTCGACCCATCAGTTCAAGGCGTATTCAAGTCAGGACTATGGTATGCATTCTTTCACAATTTATTTACATATATTCAAATTTCTTAAATAATTGAGTGTTTGCAAAAATGTTTCACTACTATCTACAGTGGGAGGCCAAATTATTATACTCATTTGAAAAATTATATCTTTCATACGTTTTTTAAGGGTTTTGCTTACTATTAAATTCAGTACCTGGCCACACGAGCGATGCTCGGTAAATTTTTGCTTCAGTTAATAGCTATATATTAATCCCCGAAAACCCCCGTCGCCCCCAGACCCTCACCTCCTGCACCCTCCTACCCACACTACACCTACACCCCCCAAAAAACTGTACCTCCTCTCTCTCCGGACCCCCAATCACTGCACCCCCACATCTGCCCAAGCACCCAGTTTTTGCATTTCTACCCTTCAGTGGTCTACAGATTATGTGTATAAGTATATAAATCAATACGGTATAATTATATTTTTTAATTAAATAACAATTTTTGAGTTCATCTATTAAATTGTCAAATTAATATTTGTGGGATTTAAAACTCGATTTTTAATCAATTAAATTTTTTTTTTATAAATTTTATTAAACCAATTATTTTACATTAATTAATGTATACATTGTATTTTTGCTTCGATTCCGGAGATTGCTTCTCCACCATCGAGTGTCCTTATTCATCATTAGTCCTTGTTTTTAATAAGAGGAAAAATCTAATTAGATAAAAAAACCTCTTTTCCGATAATTATTTCAATTCCATTATTCCCCAATCAAGTCGATTGGTTTATCATCAATCCCATCCATCTCTCACCAATCAATCAATTAAATTACCCAATTTTTAATATATAATAATAATTGTAATAATCTTATTGTGGGATATAAAATTAAAAAACCAATTAATTATTAAAAGGAAATTGAATAAAAATATAAATAAATATTTTTGTCGAGACAACCACCTGTGAATAATTATTTCAATTAACTTAGCCGAAGATGAGGCCGTGACAGAACGAATGTCCAACACAAAACCCTCCTAATCCAAATCGGTAGAGCCGTTTTCGAGAACCTGACCGAATATATATATATATATATACAATTTTTGCTCGTTTAATATAATAAGATAATATCGATTCAATTGTTATCTTTTATAGGTTTATTAGCTTAGGACAACATGGTAAGGTCATGTGGATGGCCACATCTGTTTATTTTAATAAATAAATAAATGTTTCGCTACTATCTAAACAAAAATTTTATTAGCTAGCTATTTCCTAAAAACTCAAGTACTTTACGGTAGACCCTAAATCTTACGCAGCTTTTAAGAAGAGCTGACGAAACGATTGCCTATATTCAGGCGTTTGGCGCAAGGCTAGAATTTTTCTTTTGGGATAATCTAAATGTTTTCAAATATTGCTTAGGACAATACAAATTCAATGATACAAATACAATTCAAAATACAATTTCAATATTTAGTGATTCGTCCCTATCGAGCAATCCCATTTTGTGTATGCCCTGCGCCATATGCTGGCTGGCAATGCATTTTTTTGGCTATTTCTTGAAATGTAGGTGTATTGTGCCACGCTTTAATAATCTTTTCTATCATATGCTTTTACAAGCAATCGATGCGCCTCAGCTGCAGATTTTTTCAAATAGAAGAATCGAGAGGTGAACCGCGACCTAAAATCGTGTACACCTACTTAAAAAACTTGAGCATAACCATAGCGTTTTGGTCTACAAAAAAGCCCTAATAAGTGAACTTCGAAAAAATTATATTTTTTGAGATATAAATTGTTTTGTCAAAATGTCAATTAGTACTGTAGCGGCCCGCTCTCGCTTATGGCGACGAGCCTTGAGACACGGCCGCTAGATGACTCAGTCGGATCGTTGCGTCGTTTCTGCATGACTGAAATTTTATCAGCCATGCTATAATTGAAGCGACTCGATTTCGACTGGGGAAGCGAACCGGATTCGAATGGATTCGGATATGGAGGAGCCAAACGCCAACCAGCAGCCCCTCCCCTGCACACACCCTATATGAGCACGCAACCTACAACCTGCACACGCAAAATTGTTAGGACCCCATCGACTTGATGGGGGGCGCGGCATCAAAGCGCCACACAGCACTCACCTCACGAGAGCCCTAACAACACTGGTGACCCCGACGTGATTGCATAGCTTAAAAACTAGTGTGAATATCAAAAAAAATTCACATGTAGTTTTGGTGCATTGAGATTAGTGTGTATGTGTGTGTGTGCAAGCCTAAATTTAATACTAGCTTTCCTTATTTTCCTACATATATCTTGTTCTCTCTTTGAATTCTAATATTATTTTCTTCTGTTCTATAGGCTAATGCAAATACCAGTGGAAAGAGAGAATACATTGGTTCATACTTCTTCTATCCCTGCCTGAGTGAACGTGAAACTGAATTCTTCCGCAATCATCTCTTTCAATGTAAGTTTTCATTTTATTTTATTTAATTTTCCTTAGCTAACCCTTTGAATAAATCATTATACCCAATATTAATTTATTTATCTTCCAATGCAATTCGACGTCCGCACCTATTTTAGAGATTTCATCCATATATGATTTATTGTTAGAAATTTAATGTCCTTTAATAAAGCTCATTATACTAATTTGTGTACGTCAAAGGGCTAGGCAGAAATGGTTAAATGTACAAAGTAAGAAAGATAAACACTGCTCTATCGCTCTAAATATTCAACCCATAAAAAAAAACTTCGTTTGGCCATGGACTGGAGAAAAAAATATTTTTACTTTATCCAATGCGAAGCATGGGAGAAAGTATTGGAATCGCTCTCGAGGCAAGCGCGACTTCAAAGGGTCCTCAGGTAAAGACTACGGAACCCATAGACTCAATTAAGGTCACAAATTGAAGTATTCAATGAGATTGAATTTTAACACGTGACGGTTTTGCCAAAAATTACCTGGAATCTCGTCGAGAGGCCAAAAAGTGCCATTTTTTTGGAAGTGCGTGCGGATGGATGGATGTATGTATGTGTTATCGTTTTTTTCGTCCACGATTTTTTCCACACCTTTGCGCCGATTGAAATGAAATTAAAAACCTACCATTAGTTTAACAAAATGAAGCGCTGATTAGTTTTTGGTACATATCGGTCCACAAACATTAGTACTTTATTTCAGTACTTTTTTAGTTTTTTCTAAATATCTTGAAAATGACTTTACCAATTTTGATGAAATTTAATATCCTAATTAAGTACCTTGGGGACCACAAAAAAGGTTAAATAAAGTTTTTAGTAAAATTATATTTTAATGTACTTTACTCAAGAACATATTAATATTTCAAATGAATTTGGATAAAGTTTAGCAACGATCCGTTGCAGTTTATTTTATTAATAATCAAATTTATTTATAATGCAATAGTAATATTGAATAATGTGTTAAATGAAATTAATAAAAATAAAGTTAAACTTAAAATATATTAAATCCTTTTAGTTGAGTTTAATTTATAAAAAAAAAAATCTACAATTATTAAATTATCGAGTATAAAAGTGACGTCACAAATCAAGGGGGCTCAACGAAAATGTGACGAGAATGTGACACAGGGGCGGGGGTCTACAAATCTTGAAATTCGTGTGACGTAATTTATAGACGGCCCCCTAAGGAGCAAATTGAAGATGGTGGTTGTTTGTAAGTGGACTTGATGTCACGCAGACCCAATATGATTTTTATTATTTACTCGAGAAATGTATATATTTTGTATCGATCGGCGAATGTTCGATCCCTAAGGCGACCACCTGCGAGGTCGTGACTCGGGATCCCGCGTGGCCGTGTTCGGTCAGTTGCCATTTCCAGTGCTAACAACGAACAAGTGCCTACACGAATTGACCTAGGACACGGAATGTGTGCTCCTTTTTGTCAGGAGCTGCCTGTCATGCCACTCCGTAAGTATTTATTATCAACCATTCCATCTTTCTTATATACTTGGCCTAATTGCTCTCCAATTTTTTTCTCTAAGAACACGAACGCTTTTTAACTACTTCATAATAGACCTAATATAAAAACTCCTTTAGAGTATGAATTCAATTTTATTTGTTTTTACTTTATCCAATGCGAAGCATGGGAGAAAGTATTGGAATCGCTCTCGCGGCAAGCGTGACTTCAAAGGGTCCTCAGGTAAAGACTACGGAACCCATAGACTCAATTAAGGTCACAAATTGAAGTATTCAATGAGATTGAATTTTAGCACGTGACGGTTTTGCCAAAAATTACCTGGAATCTCGTCGAGAGGCCAAAAAGTGCCATTTTTTTTGGAAGTGCGTGGGGATGTATGTATGTATGTATGTATGTGTGTTATCGTTTTTTTCGTCCACGATTTTTTCCACACCTTTGCGCTGATTGAATTGAAATTGAAAACCTACCATTATTTTAACAAAATGAAGCGCTGATTAGTTTTTGGTACATATCGGTCCACAAACATTAGTACTTTATTTCAGTACTTTTTTAGTTATTTCTAAATATCTTGAAAATGACTTAACCAATTTTGATGAAATTTAATATCCCAATTAAGTACCTTGGGGACCACAAAAAGGTTAAATAAAGTTTTTAGTAAAATTATATTTTAAAGTACTTTACTCAAGAACATATTAATATTTCAAATGAATTTGGATAAAGTTTAGCAACGATCCGTTGCAGTTTATTTCATTCGTTATTTATCAACAGTCCCTGCCCGAATCAGCTTTTTCGCCTCCCTGGACAAAAATTATTCTCGCTGCCCTTTACGTGTATATATTATTACGAGCTTTTCGTGCGTGCCTTCGGCATGCCCTCGAAGCTCGGCCCTCCGGGCTGGTGCCCTGACGCGCGTCCAAAATTTGTATTCCTCTTAAAAAACTACACTCCAAATGTATACCCGTAAACTACCGAAAATACATCGTCTCTTAAAAGTTTCGCCTCTTTAATTTTTGAGTGGCGGGGGGGGGGGGGGGGAGGAATAATTATGAATATATTTAAATTTAAAATTTAAATTTAAATTTCATTTTTCCTTTTCAAAACAAAAATAATGAAATGATTTATGAACTGCAAAAAATTCGCAGGCTGAATCATGGAAATTATTCAAATTTACGCGGTTCAATTAATTTAATTAATTACAAAAAATATATTTAATGTTTCTTAATTTAAAATGAATTGGAGTCTTTCATTTCAAAATTCGAGTGCAAATTAAAATTATATTTCAAATTTGCCTGGTTAATGAAAATCCATTGGAGCTGTCAGTTTAAAATCCTAGCTGACAATTATATTTCAAATTTGCCTCGTTAATTAATACATATTTAATGTTTTTTAATTTAAAATCAATTGGTGTTTTTTCATTTTCATTCGAGTTCAAATGAATACAATATTATCTCGACACAAAGTCTAAATCAAAAATATCTAGTTTTAGTAAGAGAAATCAAGATAGAAATATTAATGTCCCAATGGTGTAATCGCTAGAGCCAATGACCATAGTTCAAGAGTTCGTCGGTTCGATTCTAGGCAAGAGCGTAATTTTTTTAGAGAAATTTCTCTAAGCGTTGTTACAAATTAATTTAGACCAATATTATATAGTATATTTTGAAATATTTTTGAAAGCTAAATTTTTGAAAAGTAAAAATATTTATATTTCATTGTTCGTATCCATAATCAAATATTTAATAGGGTCATAGGGAGTTGGACCAGAACTTAAATCAAATGCAAAGTTTCTTAATTAAATGTTCAAACATTTCGTCACTGATTAGCCACTTCCTCTGGGCTCATTTTATAAACTTATAACTACAAGATAAAAACATTCTTTAGTAAGAACTCCTGACAAATAAGTTTATAAAAAGTGCCACTGAGGAAGTCGCTAATCAGTGACGAAATGTTTGGCCTATTTAATTAAGAAACTTTGTTGAAGGAGACAATAAAAGGGTGTGTCTTCTGCTGGAATTATAAATTTTATTTATTTATAACGAGACTATAGTTTCGAGGGCTTTGCCCTCTTCATCATTCTATTACAATTAATTCCTGTGAATCAATTGTAATAGACTGATGAAGAGGGCAAAGCCCTCGAAACTATAGTCTCGTTATAAATAAATAAAATTTATAATTTCAGCAGAAGACACACTCTTTTATTTTCTCCTTCAATATATAAAAATTCTGCTACCCTCGGCACAAAAACTTTCAATTTAAAGAAACTTGGTGTTTGATTTAAATTCTGGTCCAACTCCCTACCACCCTTTTGAATAAAAAAAGTAAAAATATTATTAAAAAAAAATATATAATTATAATAATAATATAAAAAATAATATCAAAAAATACAACATATCGATTCCAAAATGGGGGAAAAAACAACAATTAATAATAATCCATTCCCTCTTATAATATCTAGTAGATGACAACCTCTTGTGATTTATTGTACTTTGAAATTTACAAGTTATTTGTATTCATTTTGCCGAAATCAAAAATCGCATTAAAAATTTAAAGAGAATAATATTTTGCGATTACGCCATATGAAAGTAATGCGTAGTAGCTCTGCTTTACTTTACCTTTAAATTTAAACAAATTCTTTGAAAAATCGATACCTAAATACTATACTATACTATGTAGAGAAAGAGAGGTAATATGCCTCGCCAATCTGTTTTTATCTAAGGGAAGAAAAATAATTGCAATTATAATACTTGCCCAAATTGTCTATAGTAAAGTAAAATTGGAACAACAACAATTATATTATCTGAAAAAATATTTCGTATTGTTGGTAAATTTAGAAAATTAATTAACAATCTTATTACATACAAGGTGTGAACAGGAGATATGCCAAGTTTAAGACGTTCCTGAACGTACATTTTTTGACGTTTCGGAGGCTTCTTCCCTCCTTCTTCAGGGGTTTGAAAAGTCAGTGAAGGAAATACACTCGGAGAGCAGCTAAAATCGACTCAACCTCTAAGCGCGCATACAAAGTCGTTTTCTTTTAAATGGCCAAGCCGATATTTATAAAATAAATATATCTTTAAAGCTTATTTATTTAGCTTTACATTGATATCAATTTCAAGCAAATCGGCTCATTACTTTTTAAATTATGTGATCTGAATGACAATGAAAGGAAAAAGGATGTAAAGAAAAAATTTTTAAGAAAAAATAAAAACCGACTTCAAAAAATTAAATGCAACAAATATAAAAATACACTAAAAGGTATAAAATAATTATTATCTTATTTAGTTACAACTAAACGACGAAATATTAACACGAAATTACTTTTAAAGTCGGTGCCAAACAAACTATACCTATAAGCGAGCGTACCCGCCAAACGTACTAAGTAAGATCCGTCGAGTGCGATTCATAAAAAGGTATATGTTTGGCACCAACTTCAAAAAGTAATTTCGTGTTAATATTTCGTCGTTTAGTTGTAACTAAATAAGATAATAATTATTTTATACCTTTTAGTGTATTTTTATATTTGTTGCACTTAATTTTTTGAAGTCGGTTTTTATTTTTCTTAAAAATTTTTATTTTTCTCTTTTTAGTGATGTTATTAATAGTGATTATATCATCAGAACTTGACCAAATTAATATGACACCATCCCTAAGACACCCCCTTTCGGATAAAAAAAGAACCATCGAAATCGGTTCATAAACAAAGAGGTTAGGTCTAAACAAACCTAAACAAACCTAATAAAAAAGGTCTAATACCTATGAAAAAAATCGAAAAAAAATGGGACCAATCGGAAGCTAGACTGGACCCAATGCAAAAAATTTTTCAAAAGCGGTTGACAATTGGCGGAGATATGAGGTAACATAGGCACAAAAAAAAAAAAAAAAAAAAAAAACACCCTCTATATACAAAATAAAATTATCGAATTATTTAATAATTAAATTGAGTGAAGAAAATATAAGTAAGCTCGATAGACACACACAATGTTGATACACTTTAAGGTTGGTTAGTGTTAGTAACAATTTATGAATTTATCTGAATAATCGGTTGAAACATGCACGTGGTTTGTTGCCTGATGACACACATGCTTTGCTTGGCAATATAATTAAATGAACTGAAGCAACCCCATCGATTTTAAAAGATCGATGATTTGTGTTCCACTACAACCACTGGCGGATCAGGGGTCAAGTGGGGGCCCTAAGAGGTAAAATAACGGGAGGCTCAAAATCAATAAAACAAAAAAAAAAATTCTGAACCATGAACGATTAAAATATCCAAATTTTTGTGCTTATTAACAAAACATTTATTTTTTTTTAAATATTTTTTTATAAAATATATACTTACTTCTTCTTGCTTACTTCCGATGGCCAAATCGCCCTTGTAGAGCAAGGAGCCGCACGCGTGATGCACTCTCCATATTCCTCTATCCTGGGCCAATCCCTCCCATCCTACCCCCACGTGAAGCTCTTGCAGATCTCTGACGACATTATCCACTCATCTTTGTATTGGTCTGCCTGGTGGTCTTCTTCCAGGCGGGTAGCTCTCGTGGAGGTTCTTTATGTCCCTGGTTTTTGGAGCACGAGCCACATGACCGGCCCATTCTAATATACTTCCTTCTCACTACACTTGAGATATAAGGCTGCTTTGTCAAGTCTCTGACTTCTCCATTCACCAGTAGTTAGATCTTGAACAGGCCCACATATATTCCGAGAACTTTATTCTCGAAACTTATCAGTCTCCTCTGGTTAAGTAGCGTCATTGTCCACGACTCACAGCCATACATCACAACCGGTCTTATTAAGGTATTGTATATTTTTATTTTTATTTCTCTTGATAGAACTCTCATTCGAAGTAGTCCATTCAGACTTGCCAATGCTCTATCACCCGCATGTATTCGAGAGATTATTTCTGGTCTATTCTGGCATCCGACGTCACTATAGCGCCCAAACATTTAAATACGCCCTCAAAAACCCTGTTCCCCACTTTCATTGGTGTGCAACTTGGTATGGATCTTGACATTAGCATGTATTTGGTTTTCTCTTCGCTTATAACTAAACCCACCCCATTCCCTCCCGTCTCGAGCGCACCGAACATTCTCTTCAGTCCTTCCTCACTCATGCAGACAAGATCAATGTCATCCGCATATCCAAGGCCTCACTCACTACTCTGCCCAGAGTGCACGCCAGCGTCAACCCGTTTTACACTCCTTATTATCTTCAACAAAACTAGATTGAACAGCAATGGTGACAAGGCATCACCCTGTCTCAAACCCGTTCCAATTTCAAAAGGCTGAGATAAGTTTCCACCCAGCTTCACTCTAGATTTTGATCCGCACACACATACCTTTGTCATTCTGATTAATTTCTTGGGGAATCCAAACTCTTCCATTATAGTCCATAGGCTTTCCCTTAAATACACTGTCGTATGCCTGTTTATAATCAATGAAGAGATGGCGTATTCCCATCTCTTCTCCATTAGTTGTCGGATGTTGAACAGCTGGTCCGATGTTGATCTACTCCTTACGGAAACCGCACTGATACTCCCCGAGAACTTCCTCTGAGATGGGACTTAGTCTTCTCAGCAAGATACGAGATAATATCTTATATGCTGTTATCAAAAGCGAGATTCCTCTATAATTCCCGCAGATCTTCTTATTACCTTTCATAAAATATATATTATAAATTATTTCAGTTGGATTGTTGAAACAAAGAATCCTTATTTAGAAGTGATTGATAACAATGATTGATCTGCTGATCAAGTGCACGATAATAATTTATAGCCCAGTAAATAGAGGATCCAAAATGTGGTTAAGCTTACACTAATTGCGGGAAAAGATTTTTTTCTAGTATCGTTTGGTATGGTTTGGGTATGCCAAATCTAAGTTTGTGACCTCGAAAGTGTGGGGGACAACTTTTTGGGTTGCCGAAAACCTTCAAATTTTCGGACTTTTCCATTTTTTCGCTTATAAATCAAAAACGATCCATATTTTGTAAATAACCTACAGTAAATTAAAAGGGGACATAATTTCGTCGATTAAATAAAAATTATAGAAAATTGATCCAGTAGTTCTTTTTTTATGGGGATCCAAAAAACAGACCCCGGATCACTTTTGAATACCTATCCCAAAAATCGCACTTGTTTCGATTATTTCAAATTTTGACTATGAAAGAGCACGATTTCGACAAAGAAAACTCTTAACATTTTTAAACTAAATTAATAAAGTAAAGAGTGTAGTTTCACAGTGAATGAAATACAATTCAAAGAGGTTTATACAAACACTTTTATTTCATTCACTGAAACTACAATCCCTTTACTTTATTAATTAATATCATGTTTCACCTAAAACCTACACCAAATTCCCTAAGTAAAAAATAGATCTGTGTCGTAGGACACCGGATAGGAACGAAGTTCCTTATTATAAAAATATTAATTTTAAGTTCTATTCTAGGTATAAAGAAAAATAATTATTCGGGTATACATTTTTTATTATGATTTTTTTATCGATAAAAAGCAAAGAAACTACTTTATAAAATTATCTTAACACCTTTATTTTATTTACAATGATTTATAAAAATATATAATATATAATAATAATAATATACAAAAAGAAACAGGTATTTATATGAATAATAATAATTAAGCCTAATTATGTTCTATCATAGAAACTATAGCTTTATGGTAACTAAAATAAGATATATATATTTGTGATTCGATTTTTGCCAAATATCTCGATAAAACAGCATCGATAGTAGTATTGTCTCTCGTAGTGGATTCATCTTCATTATTGTTCATATTTAAATCAAATGTATTTTTCAGAAAAGTTTTAAATGACTCTGATTGCTTATCGAACAAACTTGTATGGAAATATTTTTGAATTTGAGAAAAAACAGTATATGAATTTATACAATGTTTTACTCAGTATATTATATAAATATCTAACTAATAGATACTCTAATAATAAATAAATAAATAATCTTAGATATTTTAATAATAATTCATCAAATCCTCGTTGGAAATCAAATTCCAAGGAATTTTTTCTTCTTCTTTAATTTTTATTTCCTTAAATAGAATAAATAAATAATAAAATTCAATTAATTAAATAAATAAATAAATTATAGGAATTAGTTATGAAATCAATTAGGGATTCACGGGGATTTTACACATACACCACGATTAATATATAACGCTTACCTTTAGTAGATTTTTTTTAATTGATTATTTTCTTCTATTAGCTGGAAATATAATACATAAATTAGTAGAATTATTGCAATAGATTTGAACTTTTTCATTTATTTATTAATTAAGTAAGCACACCTTTGTTATTTGTTGCTGAATAACGAAATGTTCTGAATGTTCTGTCTCTGAATTCGATGCCATTTTATTGAATTCTATTATTCTGTCTATTAAATTAATAAAATTTTTAAAGAGGATTATTTCGATAAATAGAAGCAGAGAGGTAGAGGAGGGTAATGAAATACTAACCTGTTGAATCGAAGGATGTTCGAGAAATGGAATTCACTGAAAGCTTCTCGCCGAGAGTAAAATTCTCAGGGATTCCCGACCACAGCACAAGCCAGAGGCCCCGCCTCCAGAGTGGCGAGCTGAGTGGATGCGCGCGCATGAGCATTGGCACGCTTTTTTTTAACGTTACGGACGTTTTTCACCGGCTAGGGTACCCCTCCGAGGCGTCCCATAAGGAACTTCGTTCCAAAATTAAACTAGATTAAATTTGCTACAATTCAAACAAAGTTTCATCTTAATTTGATAATGGTAACCTGTGCCGCAATATGGTTGAAGCTTTGAAAAAATGCAATTTTATGCAAAAAATCGCAGTTTTTTCCTTCATAAAAATGAAAACCGCTCACCCTAGAATCTTGATTCCTATCTCATTCTCTAGTAAGTGAAATAGGAATCAAGTTTCAGTGGTTTCGAGTGGGTTTTCATTTTATGAAAGAAAAACTGCGATTTTTTGCATAGAAATTGCATTTTTTTCAAAACGTCAACCTCATGTTATCATTATCCAATTAGAATGAAACTTTATTTAAATTGTAGCAAATTTAATCTAGTTTAAAAATGTATAGAGTGGTCTTTGTCGAAAACGTGCTCCTTCATGGTAAAAATGGGGAAAAATAGAAAAATATTCAGATATTCAGAAGTGATCCCGGGGGCTGTGTTATTGACGGGTGCTAGTACCGATTCTACTGAACCTTAATAGATGAAATTGTTATAATTTTACTCGTAACTTAAAGAGCTTTAATTTATCTAAAAAATATCTTTTTGATTTGATAAACCGTTTTAGAGTTATTCAAGATAAACTGAAAAAACTCAGAAATTTTCTTATTTTAATGCACGTATAAAATTTCCACAGCACAGATTTGAGGGAAAACTTAGGGTAGTAATATTGGAGTAGTAATAAAGCTATTCCAGCAATAAAATCTTTACCTGGTATTATTTCCTGTTTATGCCATTTTTTCACGTAATTTGCCTGGACTAATATATTTTTTACTATGTTTACTATATAATTATTTAAATAGGCCTTGATTTCACTTATTTATAATTTTTTAGCGTTAAAATTTTATTTAAATCACACATATTTAATTATAATTATTTATTGAATACGAACAAATAATACAAAAAAAGATTTTAGGTTAACTGAATCGAACTGGGTGTTCATACTTGAAAACGACATCGATCGAAACGTCGTAAATATATTTTAGTATTTCAATAAATAATTATAATTAATTTTGTGTGAGATTTAAATAAAATTTCAACCCTTAGAAAATAATAATTTAAAAAATCGAGATGTTGTTACGTTTCTTAAATTGAATACAAGTGTTATAAATTATAAAACAATAAGATTGGAGTAATTTTTGGAGACGGACTGATAAGTGAATCAATATCCACTTATAAAACAATGTTTAAGAAAACACTTTAACACAATCCCCTTTTCGGGGCCCTTTACAAGCACGCTCATTCCGCCACTGACTACAACGATATATATTATTACTTGAAGACGGCTCCATAAAAAGAAACCGAAAAGTCTAGGAAAAAAAACCAAGGATAATTTAATTAATTCTCCCATTTCCTGTGTGTGTGTGTGTGCGACAATTACTGCGCAGTCGAAATTGATGACGCTACCCCCTGGGTTAACTCGACTCCCATTTTCAATAATAATAATAATATGGAAACAAATTAGTGTAATGAAGGGTAGGTACATTTTACAAGTGATTATAATTTAAATTTAAATGCTACTAATGGATTTGAATATTAAAAATTAATTCAGCCACCGTCGCGTCAAAACGAATTCGCTCTCATTTATTTAATGACTAATAATTTGTATTTTGTGCTTAGCTAATCGTTCAGGAATAAATTTATTCAGTGAGTTTTTCTTTTTTTTAAATTAAATTTGACCTCTTCTTCTTCTTATTATTATTCTTCTATATAGGTGTGAACACCTGTTTCTCCAACATAGTACAATCAGTCATCAGGGTCATAACTCTCTTTCCATCGTTTTTTTGGTCTTCCACGGCTTCTGACCCCCTCGGGACGGTTTTTTTGACAAAATTTTCGGGAGACGGTCGTCTTGCATTCTGTCTACATGGGCAGCCCAGCATCTTCTTCTTGACGTGAACCCAATCAACTATGTCTTACAACTCTCATCTCAGTTGTCCGGAGAAGCTGCTTTGTAACGGATGTGTCCGCCCTGGACTCAGCCCCATATTTATTTATTTATTTATTTATTTATTTAGCTGTTTAGCTAGTTTTACGGACAAGATGTCCAATACAGAAAAAGAAACATATACAGGATACAATATTAAAACAATATGGATATAATAAAATAACAGATAGGTATCAGAGAGAAAAAAAACAAACTTATTACACTGAAGTGGTTTTTACAATGTGGCTGATGGTTTTAAGATGATTTTTTTGAGTTGGTGAGGAGTTGTGCTGGAAAGGTCAAGATTGGTCGAGTGTTTATTTGCTAGTGTTTGAATTCTGTCAATGGCGTTGGTTTTACCGAAGTTAGTCGAGTGATGTGGAACTACAAACATATCTTGGGATCTCGTGCTATGGGATGGGATTCTAAAATTTAGCGTAGATAGAATTTTTGGACACACGATTTTTCCGGAAATAAGTTTAAGCAGGAAGGAAATGTCATTGTAATCACGTCGTTGTTCCAGTGTGTTGAGTTTCAGGTGTGAAATTAGATAGTCATAATTCAGATTATCTATACTTATGCCTAGTTTATAATTAACCGTCCTCAAAAATTTATGCTGGACTCTTTCCAAGGATGCCTTATGTATCTCATAGTAGGGGTTCCATATTACACTGCAGTATTCAAGTTTACTTCTCACGAGAGCAGAGAACAAGAATTTGAGTGCATCTATGTTTCGAAAGGATGAGGTTATCCGCGTGATGAAACCCAAGGTTTTACGAGCTTTACTAACAATGTTATTTATGTGTGGGACAAATGTCAATTTAGTATCGAAGATCACACCCAAATCCCTAATATTATCAACGCTTAGTAATTTGTGGTTATCTATTGAATATGTAAATTTTAACAAATTTGTTGCCCTGGAAAAGTTTATGAATTTACACTTGGTTTCGTTAAGTTTGAGACCATTATCAGTGCACCAGGCATTGAAATTATTCAAATTTAATTGTAGAGTTTGACAATCATTTATAGAATGAATAACTTTAAACATTTTCAAGTCATCAGCCAGGAGGAGGACATTCACATCATTAAAGACAGTCAAAACATCGTTGAAGAATATTAGAAAAAGCAATGGCCCTAAATGAGATCCTTGAGGAACTCCTGAGTGAGCGACAAATTCATGGGAGAGTTTATTTCGAATTTTGACAGTACATTTTCTATTCATCAGATAACCGGAAAGCCAGAGATGTAGAGTGTTATTATCGGACGAACACAGGTCTTATATATCCTAATTTTACTTTCGGCAGACATAAACTTATTTTTCCAGACTAGATTGGATAGACAGCCCGAAATTTTTGCTCCTTTGATGACTTGCGAAGTTACTTCTTCCTTAAGGTTTCGTCTGCTAGAAATCTGAACTCCCAGATAGTTAAAGCTTGGGACTTGTTCTATTGGACTGTTGTTGATGACTTGAAATTTGATCTCACTCCATCATATTATGTATTATATTTGATTTTAATAAGGTACTTTCTGTATATAAATATATATATAAGTTTCTATAATGAAATCACTCTGTTTAGAAACGACCTAAATCTACTCTGACGTTTGATCTTCTCTGATGTTTATTAACATGACTGGTAGCCATTTATTTCATGGTAGTTTATTATCTATTATGCTATTTTAAGTCTTATTTTAATTCAAAATTTATTTAAAGAAGAAAATAAACTGACACGTTCTGATGTGGCCATCCACTTGACTTTACCATACAACCTGACCCCTCACTTATATTTAATATTTAATAAAATTATTTATAATCATGTAGGGGGGGGGGGGTTAGTTTTTGCATTTTTAGACTTCTGCTGGCCCACTGATTATGCATACAAAATTTGGATGAGTTTAGTACAAGTGCCAAAATTTTCATTTTCTGACACTACACGCCCATTTTGGGCTGTTAGTTTTTGCATTTTTAGACTTCTGGGGGCCCATGGATTATGTGACTTTCATCTTTATCTTGCTTTAAAAGCATCAAACTTTTACTATCAATATCAAAACTTAAAGTGCATCGTACACTAAAGCGCAAGTAAAGGTAAGCTAATACTCAAGCTACTGGGTTTATACCCCTACGCATAAAGGTATTAAGTCCTTTCCTCTTTAATAACAAGAGGAATGTTCAAAGCGGGGTTTTTAGCCACTACATCGTAAACTGTTTAAAAATATAAGAAATTTTTAATAGTGACGTAAACAAGTTGTTAAGGCTTACTAAAATTTTACCACTTTACAGTAAAAGAAAATTCAAATCACGAAAAACAGTCCTTTTCTAAGCTAATTATTCCTTTCGACTACTCCAAGCTAATTTAATGATTTTTTTATGAATAGAAAATTTGGTTGAGTTTGGTAAATGTCCAAGATTTTTATTTTTTGACCCTACACTCCCCCTCTCCCCATTTTGTCCGATTAGTTTTTTCATTTTTAGACTTCTGGGGGCCCATGGATTATGTATACAAAATTTGGTTGAGTTTGGTAAATGAGCCAAAAATTTTCATTTTTTGACCCTACATTCCCCCCCCTATTTTAGACTGTTAGTTTTTGCATTTTTAGACTTCTCTGGGTCCACTGATTATGTATACAAGATTTGGTTGAGTTTTCTCAAATAGCCTAGATTTTTAATTTTTAACCCCTTTATTTTTGGGTCGATATGCACCAAAATCATAAATCAGCTCTTAATCTCAATGGACGAAAACTACGTGTGAAATTTGGTTTTGATATTTCCACTAGTTTTTGAGCTAGCTCGTCCACAAAAATTTGCTAACGCACACAGACATTTTGACAAAACAATTATTATTTCGAAAAATATTATTTTTTCGATGTTCACTTTTTAGAGATTTTTTGTAGAGCGAAATGCCATGGTTTCGCTCAATTTATTCAATCAAAATAGTTTCAGCCGTTTTTGAGATATTTTGAAAAAAAGAAGCAAAAAAGCCCACTTTTTTCATGCACAATTACAATACTTGACCATACCCTGTATGGTAAAGTAAAATGTTTTTTCTTAATTATTCATCAGCTCGTCCGTTTTCAACTAAAATCCAGGGATCGGAAACCGCAGAAAAATTGGTTCCGTTTGGATTCGGGTTCAGAAATGAAAAAAAATGGGTTCAGTTTCGGTTCAGGTTCAGAAAAACATTTTTTGGCTGGCTCAGTTCCGGTTCGGGTTGGAAAAATATTAAAATTATACTGCATATCTGAAATAAAAAAATAAATAAATAGTGCTTGGGTATTGTACGAAAGGGTGAACCGCGACCTAATATCCTGTACACCTACTTTCCACTTGTACTTCCAAATATTTCCAAGCAATTCCAAATATTTCCAAGCGCTTCTAAATATTTCCAATACTTCTAAATATTCCCAAGTACTTTCAAATATTTCCAAGTAATTCCAAATATTCCCAAGTACTTCCAAATACTTTCAAATATTCCCAAGTACTTTCAAATATTCCCAAGTACTTCCAAATATTTCCAAGTACTTTCAAATATTTCAAGTAATTCCAAATATTCCCAAGTACTTTCAAATATTTCCAAGTAATTCCAAATATTTCCAAGTAATTCCAAATATTCCCAAGTACTTTCAAATATTTCCAAGTATTTCCAAATATTCCCAAGTACTTCCAAATATTCCCAAGTACTTTCAAATATTTCCAAGTACTTCCAAATATTTCCAAGTAATTCCAAATATTCCCAAGTACTTTCAAATATTTCCAAGCAATTCCAAATATTTCCAAGTAATTCCAAATATTCCCAAGTACTTCCAAATATTCCCAAGTACTTTTAAATATTCCCAAGTACTTCCAAATATTCCCAAGTACTTCCAAATATTTCCAAGTACTTCCAAATATTCCCAAGAACTTTCAAATATTTCCAAGTAATTCCAAATATTCCCAAGTACTTCCAAATATTCCCAAGTACTTCCAAATATTTCCAAGTAATTCCAAATATTCCCAAGTACTTTCAAATATTTCCAAGTACTTCCAAATATTCCCAAGTACTTCCAAATACTTTCAAATATTCCAAGTACTTCCAAATATTCCCAAGTACTTCCAAATATTCCCAAGTACTTTCAAATATTTCCAAGTAATTCCAAATATTCCAAGTACTTCCAAATATTTCCAAGCGCTTCTAAATATTTCCAAGTACTTTCAAATATTTCCAAGTACTTCCAAAATACTTCTAAAGTGGATCACCCCTCGGTATTGTCCAATCCCTGCTAAAATCTGGTGAAGTTCTCAGTTCCGTTAACAAAATTTGGCCCCCAATAAGGGGAAATTTTATTTTTAGATTTGAATTACGTACAATAAATGATAAATCACAAAAATTCATTTCGAATTGAAGGAAATTCGTCCCTTGTTGCAGTATTAAACAATAGTAAAAAAATTCAAGTAAATATTATTAATAAAATAAATAAGGATAATTGAAACAAGCCAGGAAGCCATTAAAAGTACTAATAACATAGCGGCTAGAATCCTAGAGCAATCAACTGTCATTAACTCATCAGGATCGATTCCTGTTCAGGTCAGGAAATTAGATCAATTCTTCCTAGGTAACTTAATTAAATTATTTAAAAAAAAAATATTTCCAACTTTCCTATACAACTTTTCTTATACATAACTTGGGGTGAAATATCAAAGACAAGTAGAATCTTGACCCATTTCTACAGAGTCGATTTTCTTCAAATTTCGCATACAGATTGAGTATTTACAGAGGGGTGATCCGCGATTGGAAGTAGGTGTACACCTCTTTGGAATTATTTTGGAAGTACCTGGAAATATTTGAAAGCACTTGGAAATATTTGGGAATATTTGGAAGTACAAGTGGAAGTAGGTTTACAGCATATTAGGTCCCGGTTCACCCCTCGGTATTTACCTATAGGCCTCTCAAATCAATAACATTGGGTGGTAATCAAAATAAAAATGAATAGGACTCATTTCTAATAATCCGGTTCTATATATCTACTCTTACTTATTAAACGAGCAAAAATTGTATATTTATTTATTTATTTATATATATATATATATTTATTTATTTGTTTGTATATATATTATTATTGGATAAAAATACTTGGTAGGTTTCACATTAAGATATAAAAAAATAAAACGAATTTATTTTTAGAGAATCTTTAATCTCGATATATATATTTCGGGTGACTAACCCATCTTCAGGAGATACAGGAAGTAACTGATCTGAATAAGTCGAAATTGAATACAAGTCAATGGTAAAATTTATTTTTTAAGATAACAAAAGAGTAAATATTTAAAATTAGTGGAGGGAGAAAAGGTAGGAGGTCTACTTTGGATTAATTTTGAATGGCCTTTTGAGAAAAGAGGATTTCAAATTTGAATACAACTCAATGGTAAAATTTATTTTTAAGATAACAAAGGGGTAAATATTTAAAATTACTGGAGGGAGAAAAGGTAGGAAGTCTAGTTTGGATTAATTTTGAATGGCCTTTTGAGAAAAGAGGATTTCGAATTTGAATACAACTCAATGGTAAGATTAATTTTTAAGATAACAAAAGAGTAAATATTTAAAATTCGTGGAGGGAGAAGTCTATTTTGTTTAATTTTGAATGGTCTTCTGAGAAATGAGAATTTACACACAAACAAATTTGCAAATATTTAAAGAATGTAATCAATGATTGTACTTTTTTTAACTTCTAATTGATTATTTAGTATATTCGTTTTATTTGAGAGAGCTAATTTTATTTCAGTTGACTCTAAAAATCTAAACGTAAGCCCGGGTGGGTGGGGGGGGGGGGTACAGTGAGCGAATATTATATATTTTTGTATTTTTTTTAATTTGAAAACGGCTCTCAAATAAAAATCGACATTTTTATCTGAATTTTAAATTAAAAAAATATTAAAATAAAGCTTTTAACTGAAGAAAGAAGTGCCTCCAGGTACTAACATTCTTGATCTAAATAAAATTAAGCGTCACAAACTCTTTACCATATGTCTGAATTATTGACATCATATTTAGTAAATAGAAATAGCCGTTTATAGAGCCGGCCGATTTCGAGGAAACTCCTCTGCAAAATTATTAAATTTACCGGTTGACGGTTCATGCTTAATAAGTGTGAATTTTCAAATCATGTGCGTGCCTAGGCGGCTTAATACTAGACGGCCCGCTTATACTCACACTGTATTTAACAAAGTCTAGACAAAAGAGGGAAAAAGAGAAAATGCCATTATTCCCAAATTTGAATTGGAGCCGGGCTTAGCACATGTCGGCCTTGGTGCCCTCATTTTATAATAAGCTGGCTAAATGCTAGTCAGAGGTTCCGTTATTTATATATTTTAAAATACATGAGATATCAAATTTATCGTTTTTAAAGAGGGAATTTTTTGAAAATTTTAAATTAAACCACTTCTGGAGTTCTGAAAGAGTTCAAAAACCACTTAAAAGTGGTCATTTTAGAACATAACTAGTATTTATTCACACTGTCATTTTGCCCTTACAGTTTAATAGATAATGGATAATTCATTGTAAACCCATTGTAAACATATTTCCCCTTTTTGACCCCCTTAAAGGGTCGAATTTCGAAAAATCCTGAAATCACTATTTAGATATTTTTATTTAGTACTTTTATAAGTAAAAAGCAAGTAGATATCTCTTATCGTCCTTAAGAAATATTCCATAATCAGTGAAAACAAATTTTGCCCCTCATGGACCTCCTTAAAGGGTCGAATTTCGAAAAATCCTTTAACTATTTATATATTTTTATTTAGTACTTTTATAAGTAAAAAGCAAGTAAATATCTTATGGTCCTTTATGAGATATTCCATAATCAGTGAAAACAAATTTTACCCCTTTCTCTTAAAGGGTCGAATTTCGAAAAATCCTTAAATTACTATTTATATATTTTTATTTAGTACTTTTACAAGTAAAAAGCAAGCAAATATCTTATCGTCCTTTATGAGATAATCCATAATCAGTGAAAACAAATTTTGTCCTTTTGGACCCTCTTAGAGGTCGAATTTCGAAAAATCCTTAAATTACTATTTAGATATTTTTATTTAGTACTTTTACAAGTAAAAAGCAAGCAAATATCTTATCGTCCTTTATGAGATAATCCATAATCAGTGAAAACTAATTTTTCCCTTTTGGACCCTCTTAGGGGTCGAATTTCGAAAAATCCTTAAATTACTATTTATATATTTTTATTTAGTACTTTTACAAGTAAAAAGCAAGCAAATATCTTATCGTCCTTTATGAGATAATCCATAATCAGTGAAAACAAATTTTGTCCTTTTGGACCCTCTTAGGGGTCGAATTTCGAAAAATCCTTAAATTACTATTTAGATATTTTTATTTAGTACTTTTACAAGTAAAAAGCAAGCAAATATCTTATCGTCCTTTATGAGATAATCCATAATCAGTGAAAACAAATTTTGTCCTTTTGGACCCTCTTAGGGGTCGAATTTCGAAAAATCCTTAAATTACTATTTATATATTTTTATTTAGTACTTTTACAAGTAAAAAGCAAGCAAATATCTTATCGTCCTTTATGAGATAATCCATAATCAGTGAAAACAAATTTTTCCCCTTTTGGGACCCCATTAGGGGTCAAATTTCGAAAAATCCTTAAATTACTATTTATATATTTTTATTTAGTACTTTTATAAGTAAAAAGCAAGTAAATATCTTATGGTCCTTTATGAGATATTCCATAATCAGTGGAAACAAACTTTGTCCCTTTTGGACCCCCTTCGGCGTCGAATTTCGAAAAATCCTTTTTTAGCCCCTATGCCATAGAAGTAATATTCTCCCCAATTTTCATGTTTCTATATCCAGTTATCCAGTGGTTCTGGCTGTTTTGATGATGAGTGCCTGTATCGGTCAAAGAATTATATATAAATAAATGTCGCAACTGTTGCTAGACCAACCCTAGCTAGCTTTCCAATCAATGAAGGAAAATCGTTAGCGTATTCAATAAATAATAGCCAAGAATTATAAATAAATGTTTTATCAAAATGCTTTGAGTGGAAACTTATACAAAACACTCTACTTAGGGGAATAATAATATTAATAATAATAATAAAAGTAAAATCTTCAAACTTCAAACATTCTCTGAACCATTTTATACATTTTCTATTAGGCATGTTCAATTCTTATATAACCAGCTCACAATAAAAACCAATGTATATACATTAATATAGCCTCAAGAAAGAGAAAATGAGGGTATATTAAAAGGAATAATGGTCCAAGTCCATTACCAAGTACATGGAATTATTTTTGTAAACTATAGTTATTAGAATTAAAAACACGACTTTTGTAAAATTTATAAAATGGCGCTTAGTCGGTTGCTGGTTGGTTTGGAGGCTTCATTTATTAATTAAGGACTTTAAGTATAAGTACTAACAACTAAGAAAGACGCAGAGAAAAGAAGAGAAATAAAGAATGGACGAAAGGAAGCCAACTTAAATCGAGCTACTTCACTTCTTTTATTCCCATATGACCCGATTTAGAAATTCTCGAAGCGGGAAGCTAATTTTTTTATAATTAAAATATATATATTTTTTTATGTATGTGGGCGTCTATGGCTTGGTTTTTGATATTTTTTATGAATGACATGAAAATTACTGGATTCTTGGGAATAAGACTTGAGAATTTACATTCTTGATTAGGATACTCAGGGGATTTATTATAATAATCAAATTTCTGGAATCTGGCAATATACTGCCATTCATGTGGTATAATTACTTTCACATTTATATTCAATGTTCCCTTTAATTTTTTCGCTTACTGCACGGTACAAATATATATTGAAGCAAAAATGTTCAAAACATTAATAAAAGTGTGCAAGTGTGTGTGTGTGTGTGTGTGGGGGGGGGGGGGGGGGGGGGGGCCCTGTGCGCCTGTATTTGAAGTCAAATTTTTTTATTAATAAATACTCTTGAAAATTACATTTTAAATCAGTTTAATGACACATGTAGCGGCACGCTGTTGCTTTGGCGAGCCGCTAGATGACTCAGTCAGATCGTTGCGACACTTTTGCATGACTGATAATGTTTCAGTCATGCTATAAGTGGAGCAATTCGATCTCGGCTGAGCATCGAATCGATCGAATGGAAGGAGGGGCCAACCGCCAATTAGTAGCCCCTCCCAAAAGGGCAGTAACCACCAGATTGTTGGGATCCCATCAACTTGGTGGGGGGCGCGGACACGCACCACAAAGCACTCAGCACTCACGAGCGCCCTAACAATCTGGTGACCCCGACGTGATTGCTAAGCAAGCAGTTCTTGACCAACCAGCTAGGTGTATAGAGCCCACCCCGACTAACTAAGTCGGTAAAGCAATCACCAAAAAAAGGAAAGAAAGGGTGTGATGTAGCGGACCGCTGTTGCTTTGGCGACGAGCCTTTAGACACGGCCGCTAGATGATCATAGAAAAAAGATTCGTAAGCCAAGATTCTTTAAAAATATCGGTTTACATTCAATTGTAGGATCTGGCATTGATTTGTGGAACAGTTTGATGCGTACAAAGCTTACTTGATGTATTGTTAATCGTTCTATTGTTTGTATTTATATTTATATGTTGACGTTGTTGTTAAATAAATGTTTTTTAATGAGATTACGAGTTCCTAATTAATATGATCGTAATATTGGCGCCCGAACAATGTGAAAATGATAAAAAACCTAGTAGACCACTGGCGAAGAGGAATAAGAAAAATGATTTTTCGAATATGGAAATAACGAGGGAGGAGATATCGAAGATCAAGGATGATATAAAAAAGGTGAGCATAGAGTAAGGGATTTGGGAGAGGAAGTGAATAAATTAAAAAATAATTTTGAAGAAATAATAAAGAAATTAAAGGATGATTTGGAAGAGGAAAGAAACAAGAGGATAGAATTGGAAGAAATGGTAAAAAGGAAGAAAAATTCGGAAAAGGCTAGTGATTTTGAGATTAATAGGAATATTCAATTAGCAGACGTGGGAAAATTCCTTCCGGTGTTTAGAGCTCTCCCAGAGGAAGATCCGAAGTTATTTTTAAAAAAGGTCGAGAATACTCTATTAAAATATAAAGTACCGGAAGATGTTTGGCTCATGGTGGTTTCGGATCAGTTGTTAGATAAGGCCAAGATATGGTGGCGGGTGGTGAATCAATTTCCAGCGTTGGATTGGAAAGATTTTAAAATGAAATTTCTCCGAGAATACGATAGTTTAATCGTAGTCTCAAAGTTAAAGGTTATGTTTTATGGGGAGAAACAGAGAGGGGACGAACCTATAAGGTTATTTATTGAGAATAAGATGGCTTTATATAAGAGAGTTTTTCCGGACGAAGATGTTGGTTCAATCCTGCAAGTTTTAGTAGAGATGATTACTCCACGTATTAGATCGTCCATTAGGGGAATGAAATTCACTGATATTGAAGGGTTTATGCAGACGGTAGAAGAAATAGAAAGGGATTTGAAGGATGTGGATAAAGAAGAGAAGACGGGTCCCACTCAAGATAGAAGGTGCATTCAGGATAGACGTTTTTGTGGATTCTGTAGACGGGAAGGACATAGGGAAGAGACTTGCTTCAAGAAGGGAAACGAGTGGAGGAGCAAGGAAATAGGGAGTTCCTTGTTCAAAAAGCAGTAGGATTCCCTAAGAAAGTAAGAATAGAAAGTGAGATCTCTAGTCATATTATTTGTTGTGAGAATAAATTTTCGGAAATCATTTGGCCATCAATGGAATTACAAATAGAGGAAAGAAGAAGGGTATTAACTAATGAAGATAATTTAATTCCGTACTGGTTGAATGAAGTCAAGGAGGATGAGTTGAATAAAATGGAAGAGGAGAAACTAGATGCTGGGCAGATGAAATTAAATCAAAATAAGGAAGAGTTACTTCATCAAATAAAATTATATTTAGAAGAATCGATGGATGGAGCAAAAATTATTGAAAATAGTCAAGAAAGGGGAAGGTTAGTTAAATATCATTCGAGTTATTTTAAACCTAGGAAGAAAGAAGAATGATCCTGTGAGAAGCTGCGTCCGCGTTCTAAGGAGGGGAGAATTGATGCGTACAAAGCTTACTTGATGTATTGTTAATCGTTCTATTGTTTGTATTTATATTTATATGTTGACGTTGTTGTTAAATAAATGTTTTTTAATGAGATTACGAGTTCCTAATTAATATGATCGTAATAAGTTTGTCTGTTACTACTTGGGATTATAGTCCTCTGCCACCTATGATTAAATCAATTATAAATTTTGTCAAGTCCTAATGTCCTAAAGTTGTGCAAAATTTTATTTAGTTCTCACAAGCAGAGATTAGGTGAGGTAGAGAAAGGTCATACCATCCTTGTTAAGGTTTTGACCAGGTTTCCTTAACAACTTATGGCAAATGCCGGGATGGCCAATACGTTGCTTGCTCCTGGTATCAGGTTTTTGCGCGGAATTTTTAAATTACTTTTTGTCTTTTGATGGAAATCTATGGTCATGTTATTTGTTAATGAGCATACATTTCTATTTTTTTTTTACTTGTTAAATTGTTGTAATTAATTTGTATTGATGTTTATTAATGCATTGTAGCTAGATTGTATTGATGTTTGGAGGACCTAGCCACCGAGGACTTGTGCCTCTAAGCAGGTCGAGGAATAAAGATTTATTTATTTATTTATTTATTTATGACTCAGTCAGATCGTTGCGACACTTTTGCATGACTGATAATGTTTCAGTCATGCTATAAGTGGAGCAATTCGATCTCGGCTGAGCATCGAATCGATCTCATCAACCGGTCGAATGGGAGGAGGGGCCAACCGCCAACTAGTAGCCCCTCCCACGCTAACAAAGCGGGTGGCGCCCATTCTGGCTTTCCATCAGGGCACAAACAACGCCCTGCACAAACATTGTTAGGACCCCACCGACTTGGTGGGGGGCGCGGACACGCACCACACAGCACTCAGCACTCACGAGCGCCCTAACAACACACAAACAAGAAAGGATTTTTACATTATTAAAAAAAATTTAATCCTCTAATTGACTTTTTTTTGAAATTTGAATTTTTGCCATTTTTAGATGCAATTTTTTTATAAAATGAAATAAAAAAAAAATGGTGAATAACCCCATTGTGCGCAGAGTATAACAACGGTTGAGCAACTTTCAAAAAGTTGTTACGTTCTTTGATATTGAATTTATAACTCTGCAAGTTATAATAGTCAATAAATTACGTTTAACGTGATGATATTTATTTAATACAAGCTTAAAATTTAACTTTGCTAGTTGTTCTATTTTATACTATAAGCAATTTAGTTGGATATAAAACTTGCCAAAAATAGGCATTACCCGAGGCCAAGGGGGTAAAAAAAACTTTCCAAGTTATAAATTCAATATAAAGGAACGTAAGAAGTTTTCTTTTGAACATTGTACATCCCTATAGCTATGATTTAAGGAACTGGTATGGAACTTGGTACTCGTTTAGATCTCAACTCTTTTTTCGGCGAAGCCGAAACCCTCGAACTACTTTTGTACTGAACTTTTTCACATTTATGTTTTTGGTCAGATATCATTAATTTTTGTAAAGTTCTATCTTTTTATTTATCTCAATAAAATTTATTCAATGCATGCAAATGTATAGCAGTTGAATTTCACCTCTTGATTTTGTCCTGAAGAACGAAAAACTTCGAATTTTCGATTTCACCCTCTATTAATGTATCAAGCTCCACCAGTATGCCAAATTTCAGCATTCTAGGATCAGCGGAAGTACTCTAGTGAGTCAGTGAGTGTTAAAAATGGCACTTTTCAAAGCTTAATAACTCAATAACTATCATAGATTTATTCATAAAATTTGGAATTCTAGGTATTCCAGTGGTTCTTATTAGACATTCAAAATTTTTAAGTGTGTAGGTCTAATAGTCTTTAAGTTATGGGGGGTCGAAAGTAGCCCTATTTTCCGAACTTGGGTGAGACACTGCCGTGCGCCTAGATAAATAAATAAATAAATAAATCTTTATTTCTCGACCTGCTTAGAGGCACAAGTCCTCGGTGGCTAGGTCCTTCAAACATCAATACAATCTAGCTACAATACATTAACAAACATCAATACAAATTAATTACAACAATTTAACAAATAATAAACAAGTAAAAAAAAAAGAAAAAAGAAAAAAATAGAAATGTATGCTCATTAACAAATAACATGACCATAGATTTCCATCAAAAGACAAAAAGTAATTTAAAAATTCCGCACAAAAACCCGATACCAGGAGCAAGCGACGCATTAGCCATCCCGGCATTTGCCATAAGTTGTTAAGGAAACCTGGTCAAAACCTTAACAAGGATGGTATGACCTCTCTCTACCTCACCTAATCTCTGCTTGTGAGAGCTAAATAAAATTTGGCACAACTCTAGGACATTAGGACTTGACAAAATTTATAATTGATTTAATCATAGGGGGCAGAGGACTATAATCCCAAGTAGTAACAGACAGACTGTTCCACAAATCAATGCCAGATCCTACAAATGAATGTAAACCGATATTTTTCAAGAATCTTGGCTTACGAATCTTTTTTCTATGATCAGCTCTACCTAAATAATTTGGTTCCTGAAATCTATTCGTTATTTCCTCCCAACTCCTAAAACCCTTATAGGCTTTGAAAATCACTTTCAATTTAGCCCATTCCCTTCTCTCCAATAAGCTAGACCATCCTAATTCATTAATCATTGAAGTGACACTACTAAACCTATCAAATTTACCAAAAACAAATCTAGCCGCCCTCCTTTGTACCATATCAATTTTCTCTCTAATCGTTGTGGATGTTTGTCCCAAACCACAGAACAATACTCTAAATTAGGTCTTACATAAGTTAAATAAACTTTTGAAAAAAAAATAATAATAAATAAATAATACAGACACCGGGTATTTAATTTAATTTTATTAAAAACCCTCTTTGATTTACTCTTATAAAACTTCAAAATTGTTCATGTCTCGATACTCTTTTTCACATATTAATTCTATTAAAACTAGTTTTATTATAAAGCATTTGAAATGGAAAGAAATTAATCAAGCTCTGATAATTTTTAAGATTCATTCTCTCGTTTTATTTATTTGCTTCGTATTTTATTTTATTTTTAATGTCGAATTGACAAGCAAAAAGTTGTCAAGTATTCAAGAGGAAAAATATAATTTAATATGTTCATAAAGAAATAAATATAGTGTATATCTATATATTTTTTGTGAAAATAATTATAAAAGTAACATTATCAATAAATTGAAAATGATTTTTTCTCGCTCTTGATAATTTTATTTTTTATTTTTTGCGCCATCCATCCATCCATCCATCCATCCATCCCTCGCACCTCTCTTTTTCATCGAATCTTGTATCTTCATTAAAAAGTTTTTTTTTATGGTCGTCGAGCTTTTCCTAGCCTGAATTTATTCTTAAATTAATTAATGAATTAGCTTCTTAGTAAGAAGATCTATCTATTTTAAAGGGAGGGTCTTATCAAATTAAAAAAGTTATTCGGAAAATTGAAAAATTACATTATAAAGTTTTTTTTTTAAATTAATTTAAAACCATCCGATAATTAAGTATATATTTTATGGAAGTAAAATCTTTCTAGATCTTTTGAAATAAAAATAATAAAATGATTAAATTTACCTTATGTACATATTATCCTTTCATATATGATACTCCTGTCATAATTGACCAGGAGCAAGCTACCTTTTCAGTTGCTTATTTCGGAAAAGCTGAATTTTTTTTCATATGCTTCATTTGGTGTCACTTGTAATTGAATGGACCTTCAGCTGGCGCATTTTCGGTGGGGGTGTGTTTGACGCGTTGTGAATGATAAAAATATAAGATATCTTATTATGGCAAGAGCCGAAATTCGGTAATACAATAGACAACTTAATATATTTTAAATGAAAAAAATATCCAGCTTTGTTTTTAATTAGGGAAGAGTGCAATATTGATGCGTTGCATCTTTGTCCGCATCAGCTGGGCACTCTACCCTAATCTACTCTTATTAAACGAGCAAAAATTGTTTTATATATATATATATATATATATATATATATATATATATATATATATATATATATATATATATTTATATATATATTGTGACAAACCTGGACTTGTAAAATAATTTATTGTTTATTTTACTTCGCCCAGTTTGCGCTCTGACCAAGCTACCCCTGCACTTCTCCTCAATATTGAAGATGAGACAATATTGAGTAGGTTGCAACAATAAAATGGTTTACGAGCAGGGTGTACTCAGGGAGATAATCTGCTATGCTTAGACGCTCTATAAATTATATTAAAAGGCGCAATGCTGAATTTAAAGGTGTTATTGTATCTTATCTGCTTCGCTGGGTTGCGCCCTTGTTGGTCTAACTGATGTTATTATGATTAGCCCCCCGTTACTTAAGTGAAATATTGATGAGGCTAAAGATGCTGCACAGGGAAGTACCTTATGGAACAGATACTTAAAAAATTTAATTAAAAATTAACCTGGTAGAAAATTTTCCTTATAATTGAGGGTAAAACGGACTGGAGTGATCAGTTACCTGGAATTGGAAGCTGAAAAGAAGAAAAAAAATCTTATTGTCTATAGACGGATTGATAATAGAACCAGGTAAATTAATTCAATTCAAATAACTGGAATTTGTTTATATTAAAAATATTGTTTATTTATAATAATTGAAATTGTGACTTTACTAAGTTTACCTTGTAAACAAAAGTTATCAATTATAAGTTTGTCGGTAATTTAAGGTAAGTAATTATAATTAACAATAACAATAATGAAATAATCTATCACGATATTTTAATTGTGAACAATTAATTCTTCACTTGAGAAAAATCAAGAATTGAAGTTAAAATGTTATTGTAAACAATCTATTCAAAATTGGTTCTAATAATACATTAATTAAATGTAAACAATGAATTATCGATTGGTACAACCCAATTGACTGGAAATTTAAATTTTATATAAAATAATTTATTCAAATTAATTATCACTATTAAATTAATCAAAACTGTACGGAATTGATTGTTCACTTGAGAAAATAATTAATTGGGAAGTCAGTATTAATAAAAATTAATATTCAAAAGCCCTAATTCCTTCAGTCAAATTTTGACAGGTGAGTTATAATATTTAGTTTTATTTAATTTTTTAAATTTGGTATAAATAGTTTTATTATCTAATTATATGCAATTAGCAGTCTTTATCAGTTAATTTAATCTATATGTAATTATTTAGTTTTGGTTTATTTGATTTAACCATTCATTAATGTTGATGACATGGTTTGTTTATTTACATGTTTTTTTGACAGTTGTCAAATACTATTTGTTTTGACAGATGTCACTCGCTTCCCTGATTCATTTGACGTCAAATATACTTCCTGATTACAATTCGATCAGGTGTTTAACTCTTTCAAATTTTAACTCAAATCTTAACTTAATTAATTAAATCAAACAATTTCAATCTTTGGTCATAATCATGTATTTCTTATAATATTATAAGATTTTAATTTAAAAATAATTTTTTTTAATTAATAAATGTTATTATTATATTTTGGTAATTTGCTGCAACAACACATCCGCTAAATAATAATCGCGATTATTTAATTTAAACGTTTTATGAATAACTGGTATTGGAATACGCTTCAATGCATATTCAATTGATTTAATGATTTATTGTGAAGAATGGATCGGAATTTTGTCTGTGATTTGTGTCATTATTCTCTTGACCACTAGGTAGGTTTTATTGAAATGGAGTTGTCAACTGCTTCGGATACTACCGACCCATTTGGGAACTATACATTTACTATAAGTTAAACTTGTTTTGTTTACTTTTTTTCTAATAGTGCAGTGACAATTCCCAGAATTGCTTTCCTCCCGCGGTTTTAATATTTTGATCACATGACACAGCGTGGGTCCGCCATCTTTCTTTTAGTATTTTTCAATTACCAGATAATTTAATTTTAATATTTAAAAATTATTGCATTTAATTCAAGGGTTTTATTTTTCGAATGTTTTATTGCAATCAAATTACTTTGATTTAGTATTTGATTTTAATTTAATTGGATTAATTCCTCATTAAGGTGACCGGGATGATTGAAAGTGTTTGCCTTAATTAATTATTCAAACTTAAAGTTAAATATAATTCAATACAAATTTTATAAATTTTTATTCTTAAATTGTTAATTTTAAATATTTTTAAGTGTTTGAGTTCAATAGTTTTTACGAAATTGAATGGAACCTCAAAGAGTTCAGTATGACGCCATGCGTTGGCTTTAGCCCGCGTTAGTTATTAATTCGAACCGGTGGCTAATTATGCTCAATTGTATATTGAAAAAAAGTACGTAGGGAGTTTGATAATTCAATTGAATGCACTTCAATGTTTTACTTAGCTGTTGGCTTCCACAGGTAATTGAACTCGTGTCCAAGGACACCCGCCGACAACGCAGGTGTGAGCCGATGTCCGCGATCTGCCGATATTTTCTGGCAAATATCCTTTTCCCTCTGTAGAATCACACGTAACAGGTTCACAGTCACATTCATAAATCCAAAATGTAATGAGATTAGTTGGATTCACAAAGATTTTTGCTAACAGATGTAATTCACTGGGGCTAATACGACTTAGGTGTTATCACTTTGAAGGTCAATATACAAGAGGTCGGTCTTTCTGCTCCGGGTCAAGGCGTCGGCCTTGCCACGTGGCCTTAATTACCTGCTTACCCATGGAGGGCGACACAAATCAATGATTAATTCATATTAATCAGTTCATCACCACTAGAGGTCCTTTGCTTACTATATACGGCTATAAATTTGCCAATTATGAATTCCATTCATCTTAAAAGTAACTTACAATTTTAATTATACATTGTTATGATTAATTCAGATATTGAGATTACAAAACCAAAAAAAATAAAATTAGACGCTGTATCGTCACATTCCCCCCTTCAGAAATCAAATAAACTTCTATTGGATTTCTGAACTTGACTGAAGTTATTTGGACTCTGATTTTATTGGTTCACTTTTTGGTGTTACCAGTTTACTTAAAGCTAAATTGGCTTTTCCGCCTTAATTATATAAATAAACAAAATTTTATATCCAGGGTGATTTTCCCTTTATACCCGCAATGATATTACCCCCAACCCCTTTCTATTTTGTTCCTAACCCAATTATTCATTAATAAATTTATCCCCAATCTTCCATTTCCAGGTCCGATCGCTCACTGTCACTCCCAATCATGATCCGTCAGGTTGTTTTAATTCTGTATCTAACCAACACACTACCATTCCTTACGTGAAACCTACCAGCACTATCCCAGTTCAAACGGCGTTAGCCTATTACACAAAATAACCATTCAGGCTGGTCATCTCGGCCAATCCCACACTAACACAGAATCGTTACTGCTACTTTTTTGGATTGATCATTCAGTTTAGGGTCGTAACCCAGTATTTCCTTAGAAACCACAACATTTAATTCCTTTTCTCTTTTCAATTCGTTTTCATTTCTCTGCTACTAGCTAGTGGCACTGAATGTCACCTACTGCTTCACTATTCCCTATCAATGCTGGACCAGGGTACCGCGCACTAAACAGATCATTTCATATCTTCAGCCTCCACAATTCACACTAAAGACAATTCGGAGATTCTCACTAGCGACACCAAACCATGGATAATCTATTTGGTATTTGTAGATGATGGTCTATATCCTAGGTGGTACTGTTACGACTTGGCGATCTGTGACACAATTTATCATTAGGTGTTTGGATCCTACTGAGCTTTTCAAGTTGTTAATTTTAAGACCTGTGTTTTGGGTTTTTAATAAACCCCCCCCCCAATTATTATTAATTGTTTCATGGCAAAACCTTTTCCCCCCCCCAATCCCAATTAATGCAATGTTTGCTAATGATTCTACTTTTTGTTTCCCCCAAATAATTCGAACTTTTGTCCGAAGGTCATTTTGTCTGTCGTTCTGGTCCGGTGTAACATTAAGGGCTTCCTTTTCTAATAGATGGAGTTATTAGTTGCTTAGTACCTAGATTAGTATGAACGCGCTTATTCTATGTTATCTTATAACTAAGGTTAGTAATAATAACGCATTTACAAGTTTTAGTAGTTAGTAACTTAGGTCTAAGAATTAGTACGAACGAACTTAGGCTAAATTAAGGGTAAGTACTTAATCTAGTGTTAGTACGAACGTATTTACAAATTTCTTCACCTTTGTTACACTTTCACAGAACATGTCCGTTTGTCGTTTTTAGGTCAAATTTAGTCATTCAATAGGGACGATCGTCTGTCACGTCTCGTTCTAATAGGGTGTTATTACATTATGATACTCAAAGGAATGTGAAGTTGGGGCTGAGCCTCCCCTTTAATCTAAAGACCACATTCAACTATTAATTTAATTCAGTTATTGGTGAATGATATGGTTTTAAGCTCCTAACATTGAACGTCCCTATTTGTCTCCCACTCTCATGTTCTAGTCTGTAGGCGTTTTGTAACACCTCGGCTACCCTATATGGACCCCGATACAGTAGGAATAGCTTCCTTGTCTCTTTCCCTGTTTTCGGGAATTCTAAAGCCTTGGTTAATACCAAGTCACCTTTTTAAATTGTGTCACAGTTCTCCTGGCATACCTCTTTTGTCTTTTCTTTAATTTTAATCTATCGCCTTTTTGTATCTTGGCTTGAATACTACTTCGATTTTCGCGAAGATTATTTCCTAAATTGTGATACCGTTGGGCTCGACTAATTAAATTGGTGGGAGTTTGATTATGAACTAATTGTGGGGTATTCGACAGGCATTCATTATAACAGTTATTTATCAAAAATTCAATATCTGGAATCTCTTGATCCCAATCCTTTTGATCGGAATAGACCCGGGATCGTAAATGTCGGAGTATTTCCTTCATCTGTCGCTCAACCGGGTTAGATTGAGGGTTCCTCTTGGATGTTAGTCGTCCTTTAATTTTATTCCGCCTCAAATGCTGTTTCCATCTGAGACTTGTAAAGATTCTTCCCTGATCGGTGAGTATCTCCTTGGGTTTTTCCTCGGTGTCCAGATATTGCTGTAGGGCTCGAAGAGCCTCCTTGGTGTTTTGCTTGGCAAGTAGGAATAACCGAACGTACTTAGTGTAGTTATCCAAGAAGACTAACACAAACCGATTACCTCTGGTTGTTCGAGGTAAGGGCCCTAATACATCCGCTGATATTAATTCACCTTTTGAAGGACTGATGACATTCAAGGGTTTCCCAGTTAAATTTTGATTCGGATACTTCGAACGTTGACAATTCTCGCAACCTTGGATTACCTTCTGGATGTCGCTATACATTCCCTTCCAGTAAAATTCACGGCTAATGGCCTGGTAGGTTTTCCTCACACCATAGTGACCAATGATTTTATGAAATTCTTGGATTATTGGCAATCTCAATTCACAACTCAAATACAAATATTTGACCCTAGGGTCGATGACATCGGTCTTCACCAACAAATCGTTGTATACTTGAAGTTGTTTGTAAGTTCTACCATCCCTTATTTCCAATATAATCCGATGAAGATTAGGGTCGTTTCTCTGCCAATATCGAATACTTTCCAATCTTTGTTCCAGATCCGGATTCAATGCACGGAAACCGATAGGTGCTATCAAAAATTCGGTCTTACTTTTCTGCTTAACTTGTCCCATTCGACTCAAATAATCTGCCAACTGGTTCCTCTCTCCCTGGATATATTGCACCTCGAAGTCATATTCTTGTAACTTCATCACCCATCTTGTTAGACGTTGGTTGATGAAGTTAGCGAACTTGAGGTAAGTAAGCGCCTGGTGGTCGGTCTTAATAATGAACGGTCTGCCTAATAGCCATATGTTATATTTTTTTAACATGAAAATTATAGCTAGACATTCAATTTCAGTTGTTGTGTATAACTGTTCATGCTCGTTCAGGGTACGACTGGCGAATGTTATCACTCGTTCGTACCCTTCTGAGTCCTGTTGGCAAATAGCACCCCCAATTCCTTTTTGACTGCCATCCGTGTAGACTATGAGTGGTTGTTGAAAATTCAGGTTGGTTAGTTCCATTTCGGTAATTAGTTGTTCTTTGACTTCGGATAATCGCCTCTCATGATAATCTTCCCATGACCAGGCGACTCCCTTTTTTAATAACTGGTAAAATGGGTGCATTAGGGTTGAATAGTTTGGTATAAAATTCCGGTAGTAACCGACTGCCCCCAAAAACCCTTTCAGTTGTGTTTTGTTTTTCGGTGCAGGCCATTTCTTTAATTCGTTGACTAGTTCGGTTGCCATTTTAATCCCCTTTTCTCCAATAACATGCCCTAAGAATGTTATTTCACTAACAACAAACTGGCTTTTATTGATGCTCAAAGTGGCACCGTTTTCCAGTAGCCGAAAGAGTACTCTGTCTAAGTGTTCTAGATGTTCTTCAAAGTTGTTAGAATAGATCAAGATATCATCTACATAGTATACCACATATGAGTGGAATTC
This sequence comes from Forficula auricularia, assembly GCA_024734495.1. NCBI lineage: Eukaryota > Metazoa > Arthropoda > Insecta > Dermaptera > Forficulidae > Forficula > Forficula auricularia. The sequence continues at coordinate 5,970,535 of JALMQS010000136.1, forward strand.
TTCACCTAGAATAAAAGACAGGGCTCTGGTGAAAGAGGCGACACTGGTGGCTAGTCCAAACGGCAGCACATTGAAAAGGTACGTCTGATTCCGAAATTGAAAGGCTGTGAATTTCCTACTATCTGGATGGAGGGTAATCTGCCAATATGAAGCGGTTAAATCTATAGCCGAAAATACCCTGGCCATCCTTTCGGGCTGGTGTAAAATCTCGTTTGGTGGTGGTGGACACTCCAAGTCCTTTTCCATTTTTTGGTTAAGTTCGCGAGCATCTAGGCACAATCGGATCCCGCTGTTCTTTTTTTAACTACGACTAAGGGGAGCGAGTATTCACTGTGGCCTCTGGAGATAACACCCCATTGTTCCCATTTCCTGAGTTCGCTACTCACTTGTTCGCGATAGATGTAAGGTATGGGGTATTGTTTCACCCGGATCGGTTGTTCATCTTTCATAATGATTTGATGTTGATAATCCTTTATTCGACCGGGTTGCTCGGAGAAAATGGCCTCATATTTGTTTACCAATTGTGTTAATTGGGCCTTTTGTTCCCGGCTAAGAGGCAATTGATTGGGCACGTTTTGATTGAATACTATCGCAACTATTTTGGTTGCTTCCTCTACACTGTCGTTTGTCATAGGATACTCTTGACCTGTTATAATTATTCCTTTATTAACACCGGTATCGATTACAACCCCGAAATGACTGCACCAGTCTATACCCAGTATACAGTCTATTGGTAATTGTTCTGCGATCAGGAAATTCCACTCGAATTGATGATTACCATATTGGAAGCGTAGTCGGGCCTGCCGATTGACCTTTTGTGTTCTATTATCGCCGATTACCCCTTTCAATATGCAAGTTATCGACGGTAGGATACCGACTATTTCTTCCGCTGTTAGCTGTCCTTTAATTATTGCTCCCTTTATTAAAGATATTTCACTGCCCGTATCGACTAAAGCCCAGATTGTTCTGTGTTTTCCTTGTAACGGTAACCAGATACAATTTGGGGCTGGGTGTTCCTTCTCGTCAGGTGTTACTCGATATGTTGTTGCAGTCAGTCGGGAGATCGGTACACCTTCCTCACTTTTGTTCAATCGGCGTTTTTTTTTTGTCTAATGATTGTTTGCTCCGTTTCGATAAACTCATCCTCTTCCGAGGATGAGTTTATCCCGATTGCCTCGATTTTTTCCGGTCGCTTCCTTTTCAGTATGATTCGTACCCTTTCCGATTCCGTTGGTGGGATCGTCATACTGTAGGTTGCTTCCTTCGGATTTTCTAGGATTCTGGTGTCCTTCGGAGGTCGATCTGACATGGCTACCGTTTCGTGCACGGTTACTTTGGTAACCTCAGGTGGTCGAGGCTCCCTTGTTTCTGTTGGCTTCTTCCTTCTCTCTGGTTTTGTCGATCTTCCAGTTGTGGGTTCTATCACTCTTTCCCTTTGCCCACTTTGGCTAGTTGTTACCCGGGTTTCAGTGGTGGCCCTAAATTGGGTCTTTTTAATTTCCACTTCCCGGCTATCTCTATCATATTTTGTCGTCTCTTTTGTAGTTTGTTTATTTTCAACAATCCGTTTCATTATTTTCCCTTGTTCCTCTTCGTTCTTTTGGAAAGTGGCGGCTATTAACGGTTCTGCAAATGTTGTTATCTTCCCCGTTAATAGGCCTCCTTTTTGTTTCTTCGGTGTTCTCTCAAAGGGAATGGATTGTTGTTCTCGTTTGCTCCAGTTGTTCTCCTCTCTTTTCCCATACTGTGATTGCTATGGTGGTGGGTTACTTGTACCACTTTGTCTTTGGTGGTCAGGAATTGTATTCCGATTAGGGTTACGTTGGTTAAAGTGATTCCCTGGTACCGCATTCCGGTTCGGATTTCGTCTATTAAAATTGTTGACATTGCGGTGGTCATTCGAGGCAATGTTGAAATTGAGCCGCTCTATCGGTTTTCGGGAGTCGGTCTCTATGAGCACTTGTTCCATTGCCTGACGGTTTCCCGCTGCGGCCAGATACATGTACTCTTCTGGGAAGTGCTTTATCAATTTTAAGAGCACTTCACTCTCTTTCAATTCATATAAGGTGAAATATTTGGCCCACCGTAGCCATCGGTAGAAATGCTGTATTCTCGACTCTCCGTGCCTGGCTTGAAAGCCTGATCCGCAGAGTCGAGCCAGCATCTCCCCCTGGGCGGTGGCGCTCCAATATTCATTCATAAAAGCTGTTTTTAGTTCTTGGATGGTTTGAACCTGGTAATGGTGTGCTCTATGCCATTCCAAGGCCTCGCTGGTGAGGCATAGTTGAAAGAAAAAGATTTTCTCTGTTTCCGAGAACATGGCATGCTGTATAGTTTCTTCATAATGCTCCCATGCCTCTTTTGGATGGGTGACCCAATCCTTGTGCCCCCAATAATGTTTCCGCATATTCAGCCGGGTCTTCAATTCCGTTACCGTTTGAATAGAATAGCCCATTGGGCTCGTTAGTGTCCTGATGTTCGGGACTTTTTGATTCATTTCTTCTTTAATCGTCTGAATTTGCCCTTGTAATGCTTGGTTGTATTCCTGTGTAGAGTCTTTGAGTTGTTCCACCTTATTATTTATAGTGGCGACTTCTACTTGATTTTCTTGCTGGGCCTTTATTACATGTTGTTCTATTGTCGCGGTTCTATTTAGGACTAGTTCTTGGACCTCCTTTATTGCTTGGTCCTTGTCCAAATTGTTTTGCCGACATCTTTCGTCTAGATAAAGATCTTGTTGTTTCAGTTTTTCGATTTCGATTCGGTGTTCGGAATCGATTTTTTCAACTTGGCTCTTTACTCCCTTGACTTCTGTCTGGAGTTTATCTTGTTCTTGAACCAATCGCGTAACCGTCGTTTCAACCTTCCTTATTTCTTGAAGCTGACTACTCAGCTTCCTATCTATGATTCGAAAGTCATCTTTTATAGCTTGGAAATTCCTTTCATTTGTTGTGTTTTGTTGTTGCATCTTCCCCTCCAAGTTATTATTCATTGTGTTCAATGCTTGACTTTGTTGTTGCATCATTTGTAATAATTGTTGCATACCTCCTTGCTCCATTTGTTCACTGTTTGGTGGGACATGCACATTTCTATTTTCTTGTTCTGAATCTTCTTCCATTTGAATTAAATTTTCTTGTTCAGGCGGTTCCTCTTGGTCGTTTAACTTTAGCTGGTCTTTCACAGCTATTGATAGGCTGGTTATTGCCGTTCCTTCTTCTGGATCTAATTGTTGTATGTTTTCTTCCCCTTCTTCTTGATATTCCTCCTCCAGGTCTATTTCCTCACTCTCATCTTTTGACTCTTCCGGTGTATATGGGACTTCTTTTGATTCCCGATATTGTAAATTTTCTTTCTCCATTTTTTCTTGGTTGTCTGCCATTTCGTTAATTGTTAGTTTTAATTTGCCTACTATACAATTTCTTGCCTGCTGGCTTAATCCCAGCTATCCTACACCAAATGTGACAAACCTGGACTTGTAAAATAATTTATTGTTTATTTTACTTCGCCCAGTTTGCGCTCTGACCAAGCTACCCCTGCACTTCTCCTCAATATTGAAGATGAGACAATATTGAGTAGGTTGCAACAATAAAATGGTTTACGAGCAGGGTGTACTCAGGGAGATAATCTGCTATGCTTAGACGCTCTATAAATTATATTAAAAGGCGCAATGCTGAATTTAAAGGTGTTATTGTATCTTATCTGCTTCGCTGGGTTGCGCCCTTGTTGGTCTAACTGATGTTATTATGATTAGCCCCCCGTTACTTAAGTGAAATATTGATGAGGCTAAAGATGCTGCACAGGGAAGTACCTTATGGAACAGATACTTAAAAAATTTAATTAAAAATTAACCTGGTAGAAAATTTTCCTTATAATTGAGGGTAAAACGGACTGGAGTGATCAGTTACCTGGAATTGGAAGCTGAAAAGAAGAAAAAAAATCTTATTGTCTATAGACGGATTGATAATAGAACCAGGTAAATTAATTCAATTCAAATAACTGGAATTTGTTTATATTAAAAATATTGTTTATTTATAATAATTGAAATTGTGACTTTACTAAGTTTACCTTGTAAACAAAAGTTATCAATTATAAGTTTGTCGGTAATTTAAGGTAAGTAATTATAATTAACAATAACAATAATGAAATAATCTATCACGATATTTTAATTGTGAACAATTAATTCTTCACTTGAGAAAAATCAAGAATTGAAGTTAAAATGTTATTGTAAACAATCTATTCAAAATTGGTTCTAATAATACATTAATTAAATGTAAACAATGAATTATCGATTGGTACAACCCAATTGACTGGAAATTTAAATTTTATATAAAATAATTTATTCAAATTAATTATCACTATTAAATTAATCAAAACTGTACGGAATTGATTGTTCACTTGAGAAAATAATTAATTGGGAAGTCAGTATTAATAAAAATTAATATTCAAAAGCCCTAATTCCTTCAGTCAAATTTTGACAGGTGAGTTATAATATTTAGTTTTATTTAATTTTTTAAATTTGGTATAAATAGTTTTATTATCTAATTATATGCAATTAGCAGTCTTTATCAGTTAATTTAATCTATATGTAATTATTTAGTTTTGGTTTATTTGATTTAACCATTCATTAATGTTAATGACATGGTTTGTTTATTTACATGTTTTTTGACAGTTGTCAAAATACTATTTGTTTTGACAGATGTCACTCGCTTCCCTGATTCATTTGACGTCAAATATACTTCCTGATTACACTTCGATCAGGTGTTTAACTCTTTCAAATTTTCACACAAATCTTAATTTAATTAATTAAATTGAACAATTTCAATCTTTGGTCATAATCATGTATTTCTTATAATATTATAAGATTTTAATTTAAAAATAATTTTTTTTAATTAATAAATGTTATTATTATATTTTGGTAATTTGCTGCAACAACACATCCGCTAAATAATAATCGCGATTATTTAATTTAAACATTTTATGAATAACAGTAGTGGAATACGCTGATACATGTATAATTGATTGTAATTTGTGTGAAGAATGGATCCAGTTTGTCTGTTGGTTGTGTCATTATTCTCTTTGTTATGGTAGTTTGTAGAAATGGGTTGTGTCCTTCTTCTTTAGGATGCAAATTATTTAGTCTGCATTTGCCTCCAGTTCGCTTGTTTGTTTGGCTTTTTTTAATGATGGTGTTATTCTGGGCTTTCTTTCTCCTGGTTTGTGTTGATCATGACTGTGTGGATATACATCTTTCTTTTAGTATTTTTCAATTACCAATGTCGTTTCATTTGGCCCAAAATTGTTCATTTAATTCGAAGGTTTTATTTTGCAGATATTTATTCAAATCAATACTGATTGTATGATATTTGTGGTATTGCCAATTTAACATTTCATGATTCATTCCCATCATTAAATTCAGGATGATTGAAAGTGTTTGCTTCTAATTAGTGTTCTTCAAAGTTAAATATAATTCAATACAAATTTTATATTTTTATTCTGGTGTGCCATTTAGTAGCTTTTAGTCATTTGGTCCAATGGTTTTAGTAGATGAACCTCAAAAGTTGGTACGACATATGCATTCATTGCTTTAGCTACATGACCGTTAATTCAATGGTGACTAATTGCTTCAATTGTCGTAAAAAGGCACGTGGGAGTTTGATAATTCAGGTGATTTTTCGTGTTTACTTGTAATTGCTTCACAGGTATTGAATAATCCAAGTTTCATAATATAGGTATAGGCTTGATCTTCAAATCTTCAGGCTGTTGCCAGCAAGTATCCTTTTTTCTACTCGTAAGAATCCACTTTAACAAGGTTCACAGTCACACCTTCATAAATCTAAAATAATAAATTAATTGGATTCATAAATTTTACTACAGATGTATACTGGGGCTAATACAGCTTAAATTGTTACTACTTTGAAGGTCATCATACGAGGAATTAATTCTTGTAGTTAAAGCGTGTTTTCTGGCATGTGTATAATGCCTGCTTACCCATGAGCGACACCAATCGGTAGGTGTTGTTCAAAAGCTCGTTCATCTTTTAAGTTAGCTTTTCTTAAGCGCTTCTGTTTTGCTAATTGTAAATTCCATCATCTTTAAAGTAACTTGCAATTTTATTTATACATTGTTGCAGTCAATTCAGAATATGATTGCAAAACAAAAAATAAAGGCAAATATAATTATTGTATATAAGCTTTCTAATTTAATACCTATTGAATTTCATAAAATGCAGAATTTGTCCACAAGTGAAATTACTCTTTAAAATTGATTTGTGCTTTTCAATCGAACACCTATCGGTTTCTCGAAAACGGCTAGATGAAATTTAAAACATAACATAACATTAAATTGAAAGTTTTTGCCGAGAGTAGCAGAATTTTTATATATTGAAGGAGACAACAAAAGAGTGTGTCCTCTGCTGGAATTATAAATTTTATTTATTTATAACGAGACTATAGTTTCGAGGGCTTTGCCCTCTTCATCAGTCTATTACAATGGAATCTTTCATGAAAGATTTTAACCTTTCATTCATAAATTAATTCCTGTGAATCCATTGTAATAGACTGATGAAGAGGGCAAAGCCCTCGAAACTATAGTCTCGTTATAAATAAATAAAATTTATAATTCCAGCAGAAGACACACTCTTTTATTGTCTCCTTCAATAACATAACATTAACAAAATGAAGTGTTGATTGATTTTTGGTACAAACCAGTCCACAAACATTATACTTTATGACTGTAATTTTTTAATAAGTTAATGAAGACTCGTGGAAAAGTCCACAGTGATCTTGTAGCCAAGGTTTCCGTTGGTATATATTATTATTGGTGTAGAATATTGAGGTATTTCGGAAAAATATGATACGGATGGTTGGTATGTAGTAAAAAAACTTCTTAAGTAGTTTTTGTGTATTTAATGGTGTACATTTGCTTGCGAAGGTTTCGGACTAGATCAATCCTTCATCAGCACCTATTGATGGCATGTTCTTCATACATGACCAAAGTTGTGTTAAATAAATAAATTGGCAAGGTAAAGTCAACTTTTGCAATATATTTTTATATTTTTATATACTCATGTCTATATATATCTTTTGTATTGTATACCATTGGAAACTATCTTATGGGGTTTGATCTCACAAAAGTTGTTTTCACCTACGAAAACAATTTTTCAAATTGCAATTATACAATTTATTTTAAAAAGGTGGGGGTGATTGGCCTTGACTTCTACTTTGAACATTTTGTTCTCTCTCGGTCATTTTTTTGATCAGCAGACAACATCACAACTTAGAGCTGTTGTCAAAAGGTTGGTTGTATCTTTGTTCAAAAATATGGGCTCTTTCGTTGTACCAAGTTATCCACTTTGCATTTTAATATTTCAACTATGCACACTAAAATGTAATAAATCTTAATCAATAGGTGCTGATGAAGGATTGATCTAGTCCGAAACCTTTGCAAGCAAATGTACACCATTAAACACACAAAAACTACATAAGAAGTTTTTTACTACATACCAACCATCCGTAACTTATTTTTCCGAAATACCTCGAAATTCTACACCAATAATAATAATAATGTAATTTTTTAATTGAAAAGTTTTTGTTTTGCCGAGAGTAGCAGAGTTGTTTATTCACAAAGAGAAACAAAGTGGTTGTCCTCTGCTTGATGCAATTAAACATACACATATATATATATAGAAATTATATATCTGTATATATTTATTATTTATTTGTTTGACTCTATAGTTCCGAAGACTTGGTCTTCATCATCAGTATTTTTTTAATTATAAATATTATTTTTCATGGTCATCACAATATCCATTCAGTCGAATTGAGAACCTCCTCTTTTTTTGAAGTCGGTTAATGATAAAATTTGTAGGAAATTTTATGAACTTTCATTTTGATTAGGAAGGTTATTTACGAAAAGTTGATAGTTTTAAAGTTAAAAGCCATAAACCGCCAAAAAATGGAAATTTTCACCTTTTATGCATTTTTTACAATGTTGCGTCACGAAATTTGGCTGGGAGACCTCAGATTTGAATTCAGCGCATACGGTATTGACCCCTTGAAAAATAATATTTATAATTAAAAAAAGACTGATGATGAAGACAAAGTCTTCGAAACTATAGTCTCAAACAAATATATATATATATATATAGATATACAATTTCGATATATATGTGTGTATGTTTATTTGCATCATGTAGAGGACACCCTCTTTGTTTCTCTTTGTGTAATTTTTTAGTTAATTCTCAATATCTTGAAAATAGCTAAGCCAATTTTGATCAAAACTCAAAAAAAAAGTTATTTAAATTTTATATTAAAATTTGCCTTTTGAAGTACTTTACTCTAGTAAGCAAGTATTTTTTTTTAATTTTTTAAAATTTATTTATTTGTTCTGTTTAATATAGCTCATTTAACAATGCTTAAGTAAGAATGGATAGGCGGCTTATTTCAATTAAATACCAAATTTGAGAGAAAATTTTACAAATAACCATAGCAACTGTGTTTTATAACCATAGCACTGTGTTTTATCGTATCTTTTACCTTTGCTAAAGACGTGAAAGAATCGACTTAAAACCAGGTCTAACTTTTGAAAAAAAAAATGTATTTTGATAGGTTTTTTAATTAAACTAATTATTATCAGGTAGTTGAATAAAAATCAATCGTGTGGTTAAATCAAAATAAAATAAGTGGTTGATTAATAAACAATAATTAAAAATAGGTTGGTTTTCCAGGTACGAGTGTTTAAAATCACAAAAGATAACTATTATTTAAAAATGCGATTTGAGGAAAAAGTCAAAACAATTTCAAAAGTCAGTAGATTTTAGTGCCTATTTGTTTCTAAATAATTATAAATTAATTTATATTTTATTTTATTTTAATCGATCAGTTGTAGATGTGTGGATATCACCTCATTTTGGATAAATTGATAAAATATTTCACCCCTTGTATTGCCCTGATTTCGTCACAGGCTCTCCATTTAGCCAAGCGATGTTTTTCATTCGATTTTTTTTCAACCTCATCAAATTAAAAAGTTGCTCAAGATTTTCATTTAATTTGCATCTCATTTCACCACTCACTCATAATTCTCTTAAATTTTAAATAGGGTAAGTTTGATTAGGAATTTTATAGGTCTCTTGAGGGTGGAATTTTGGCATAGATCCAGTCAGGGATGTCACAAAAGGACACTTCACCCGAATCATTTTACAGCTGGGTCAAATTTTGATTCAATTTATTAAAATAAAATAAACCTTAAAAATACAAATATACCTATATATTTACAGGATTATTGGTAATTCCATAGAAAGGGATTATACTATAGTTAATTTCCAATCAATTTGTCTCTATGTACCCAGGGTCAAAAATCATTAGTTTTGGAGTTATGAGAGTTTTTTTTTTTTTTTTTTTTTTTTTTGAAATTGCCCAACTTTATACTAATAACTGCTAATTGTAAAAAAAAGTACTGCATTCTGAGTGCTAAAAAGACACTTTTCTAATAGCTGGTGAATAAGAGATCTCAACCAAAACCTTCTGTGAAAAAACAGGCCAACTTCGAAAAAGTAGTGAAATCTAGTGTGTAGCCAAGTTAAATTCGCCAAGAATAATTAAATTGAGAAAATAATAGATCTCACAACTTAATTATTCCTTCGCGAATTTAACTTGGCTACACACTAGATTTCAGAAGATTTTATTTGAGATTTCTCTTCTTTTTGTAAACTATGATGAATCCCGTTGGTCAAAAGGGTTAGAATTTATATTTTTGACCCCAACTTATATAGATTCCGAAATAGAAGGTCAAAAATAACAAGTAATGAAATTTTTTTGAAAATATCATTTAGATTCAAGACGATAACTAAAAAAAAGTCCAATACACTTGATGTAAAAAAAATACGAAAAAAAACATCCTCGTTTTATAAAGAAAAGTTCAAAATGTAACGTGATTCTTTTCGTTATCGTATAGCGAGAGCCATTAATTGGGAATTTTCGCTAATATTAAGGGGGTCAAATTAGAGCCAGATAATATTACATAATATCGATTTAAGTTAATTTTAAATAATATTTTTAAGAAATATGATATTAATGATAAAATATTATTTAATCTTAAATAAATATTTATTAACCAGCTGCGAAACCCGCCTTCGGAAGGCTACTTACTGGGCAAGAAGCTACACCCCCTGGACTCCCGGTATCTCCCCCCGGTACGCCATTTGTATAATAAAATATTTTATAATCACCCCCCTAGGTACGCCACTGGTATTGAGAAGATCACCCCCCACGCCCTTTTTTTATGATCATAAATTATATTATTACGAGGGGGCGGGAATGATCTTGACAATATCAGTAAATTATTATTCTAAAAGCCAATTTGGAGTCCAGGGGGTGTAACCCCCTGGCTAGAAAGATTAATGCCGAAGGCGGGCTTCGCAGATGGTAATAATAATAACATACTGCTAAAGGGCATTTCTGCCCCCAATGTCTGTATGGCCGTCCCCCTAAAAATAATCAATCAAATAACTCCTAAATTGTTTACTCTACGTCAAATACTATTAGAAGGAAAGTTGTAGGGGATGTAATTTTTAACATTTTCGTTTAAAATTTTTTGAAAATAACCACCCAAAATGGGGGGGGGGGGGAAATTGAAAATTTTAGACCTTTGGATCGAAAATTTAACTAAATTTTGTAAACATATTCTCTGGGCCCTCTAAATGCAAAAACTAACCACCCAAAATAGGGGGGGTCAAAAATGAAAGTTCTAGCTCTTTGGACCAAACTCAACCAACTTTTGTATACATATTCTGTGGGCCTCTAGAGAGCTAGAAGGGTGGAGAGTGACTGGAGGCTTGGTGTGGTGGAGAGTGATTAGATGGGGGAGAAGGGGTCAGGTTTGGGAACAAGATCAGTGGGGTGGAGAGTGGTTGGAGGTGGAGGAGGGTAGAGGGTTTAGGGACCGGGTCCAGGGGGTGAAGACCCTTGGACATAAAGGGCCCCGCTGAAGGCGGGCGTCGTAGCTAGCAATAGAGTAAATAATTGAAAATTCTCGAATGAATTTAATTATTCGACCGACCAGCCAACTTTGCTAGCCGAATGTACCGCGTACTAATTAGATTTCCTTAGATCGCACCAAGTTTCTTTAAAAGTCGTTATCAAATTAATGATAATGGTTATAATGAAGATGATTAAAGTTCGCGGCGGGTCAGATACGTTTCTCCGAAGAGCCAGCGGATCAAAGGAGCTGCTGCTTGCTAATTTTCTAACTGCATTGATGTTGAGAGGACGACCTTGTCCTTGATTAATATTAACCAAATTGAATTAGAATACAAAGTCCTACAAAGTCAGTCATGCGGTAAAACAATTATTGTCTCAAACGAATGCAATTATATAATTAATTAATCCATACTTTGAATTCCATTCGAAAGGGGCCATTGCAAGTTCATAGGAGATTTCCCCCGGAAAGGTCTAGGTCAACAAACGTTACGGTCCATCGCTTCTAGAGTTCGCTGCAAAATCAGTCCATTTCAGGGCAACTACGAAAAGGGTGAAGCGGTATAAAAATTTAAGTTTAAAAATACTGATATTATTAATCGAGTGTTTAATTTAAAAAATTGAACACATATTTTTGATATGAAAAATGAAAGTAGAATAATAATTTGAAGTAAATAAAAATGATGCAGGTGACGTCAGAAATTTGTTTGAACATTTGTACAGATTAAATTTTCAAATGCACGAAAAATGATTATATTTGGGGTTTTGTTTCTAAGAGGGCCTCAATAAATTACGTCACACAAATTTCAAGATTTATAGACCCCCCTTTCCCTCTGTCACATTCTGTCACATTTTCAATGAGCCCCCCCCCCTGATTTTGACGTCACACTTTAAGGTAATATTAGTTTTTTTTTAATTAATTTAAGGTAATATTAGTTAATTTTAAATTAATTTTTAAAAAAATAATAATATCCCTACCTTTCTTCGGCGGTAGATCAAGTTAAGAAAATATGGTTTTGAGAGATAATGATGATCATCAAGAGTAAAACAAGATACTAGGAGGTCTTCTTGTCAGCCATCTGTTAAAATGAATTATTCAGATTATCATATTTTATAAATTGTAACACTAAACATATTCATGTATGATTATATCAAGTGTTTAATTAACTAACTGTTAACAAACTATGAAGGTTATGAGATAATGAAGATATATGCATGAGGTTAAGAGATATGTGCATTTGGTATATTTGTAATTTAATAGTTAAAAACCGCAAGAACTTTCTTTCCAACCTAAAATATATAATGGTGTATTTACTATTTAATTTAAAAGAGAGGGATTGGAGAGGAGAGATCCAATCGATTTGATTGGGGAATAATGGAATTAAAATAATTATCGGAAAAGAGGTTTTTTTATCTAATTAGATTTTTCCTCTTATTAAAAACAAGGACTAAAGATAAATAAGGACACTCGATGGTGGAGAAACAATCTCCGGAATCGAAGCTAAAATACATGGTATACATTAATTAATGTAAAATAATTGGTTATTTAATTTAATGATTGACGCGAATGAACAATCGACTTGATTGGGGAATAATGGAATTGAAATAATTATCGGAAAAGAGGTTTTTTTATCTAATTGGATTTTTTCCTCTTATTAAAAACAAGGACTAAAGATGAATAAGGACACTCGATGGTGGAGAAGTAATCTCCGGAATCGAAGCAAAAATACAATGTATACATTAATTAATGTAAAATAATTGGTTTAATAAAATTTATAAAAAAAAAAAAAAAAATATTTAATTTAATGAAAAAGTTGGATGATTGAATGGATTGGATTATGGAATTGAAATAATTATCGGAAAAGAGGTTTTTTTTACTTAATTAGTTTTTTCCTCTTATTAAAAACAAGGACTAAAAGATGATCAAGGACATATGATGGTGGAGAAGTAATCTCCGGAATCGAAGCTCAAAAATACTATAATGTATGCATAAATT
>JALMQS010000136.1:5983603-6043944 GCA_024734495.1 Forficula auricularia
AAGTAATCTCCGGAATCGAAGCAAAAATACAATGTATACATTAATTAGTGTAAAATAATTGGTTTAATAAATTATATTTAATTTAATGGGGGAAAGGGAGGAGACGGAGATTAGCAAACCAATCGACTTGATTGGGGAATAATGGAATTGAAATAATTATCGGAAAAGAGGTTTTTTTTATCTAATTAGATTTTTCCTCTTATTAAAAACAAGGACTAAAGATGAATAAGGACACTCGATGGTGGAGAAGTAATCTCCGGAATCGCAGCAAAAATACAATGTATACATTAATTAATGTAAAATAATTGGTTTAATAAAATTTATGAAAAAAAAAAAATATTTAATTTAATGATAATCAAACTTAGCTACTTTTCCATTGATGATGGGAGGAAGGAAGGAAATTAATTGGATGGATTAATTTCCACAATATGGTATTGGAATAATTATCGGAAAAGAGGTTTTTTTATTTAATTAGTTTTTTCCTCTTATTAAAAACAAGGACTAAAAAGATGATCAAGGATACTCGATTGTGGAGAAGTAATCTCCGGAGTCGAATCTCAAATACAATGTATACATTAATGTAAAATAATTGGTTTAATAAAATTAAAAAAAAATATATTTAATTTAATTTATTTTTAAATGAATAAAAGATAAATTTTCATAATAATATAAAAATGAAATATTTTACCTTAGACTCCTCGAATCGTTGAATTCAAATTATAAAAATCAAATAGAATGCCTCCCCCGAGGCTGGGCAAAGAGTCTCTACCCTTCAAAGAATATATATTGTTCAAACAATGAGAAAATTCAAATTTAAAATATGATTTCGATATCAATAAATATATCAAGTTTTCATCTTATGTATTTTACCTATACAGAGAGAAATTGAGAGAGAGAATTGTCCACAAAAAACTATTTGTTAAGAATAAAATTTAGTATAAAAGGTTTCTATAATAATAAAAAATCCTTATTTCTTTAGGGGACCATAATGGGTATGATCATGTTTTGATTTTATTAGACGAAATACCAGAATATAATAACTAGATGATTAGATAATCAAATTAATTTGAATATTATAATAGAGGGGTGCCCCCCCCCCCGCCCATCTAGCTTCATGACTCTCCCCAGTTTCAAGAAAAGTACCACCCCCATTTTATTCACTTCTAAAGAATTAGAAGAGCTTTTTATTACCTTTTGTCGAAGCTATAAGACTTGACCGTTTTTATTTTTAGCATTTATAATCCTAAACTGCAACAATTTTCACCCCCCCCCCCCCCACCCCAGAAATTTCAATGACGTACCCTGCGTCTTAACCTCCCCCCTCCCTGTGGGCACGCCTGATTAATAAATTAAATAAAAAACAAAGGAATTAGAAATAAGTTGATACAAAAATAGTATCCATTGTTTTTGAGACATTTTGTAAAAGTTAAGCAAAAATATGTTACCATATTTTTCCATCAAGATTACACTACCTACTTCTGAGATTTTGGGTATGGTAAAATGAAAACATACATTAAATATTTATAGTAATAATAAAAATAAAATAATTTACCTTGGACACCTAGAATTGTTGAATTCAAATTATAAAAAACAAATAGGCTATCTCCCCGAGCCTGGGAAAACGGCAAAGAGTCTCTACCGTTCAAAGAATACATTGTTCAAAGAATACATTGTTCAAACAATGAGGAAATTCAAATTTAAAATGTGATTTCGATATCAATAAATATTGTAAGATTATTTATGTCCATCGATTAAATTAATAAGTTGTTGTAAGGAAAATAAGGACAATAGTTTATGCAAATATTTTTTATTTTATGTCAACTTTGTCTGACAGCTATTGTCCTTATTTCGTTATTTCCCTACAACAACTTATTAAATATATTAAGATTCATCTTATGTATTTTACGCATACAGAGAGAAATTCCTATAACTTGGCCACAAAAAAAACAAACTATTTGTTAAGAATAAAATTTAGTATAGGGTGCCATAATAAAATAAACTGCAACGGATCGTTGCTAAACTTTATCCAAATTCATTTGAAATATTAATATGTTCTTGAGTAAAGTACTTTAAAATATAATTTTACTAAAAACTTTATTTAACCTTATTTGTGGTCCCCAAGGTACTTAATTAGGATATTAAATTTCATCAAAATTGGTTAAGTCATTTTCAAGATATTTAGAAAAAACTAAAAAAGTACTGAAATAAAGTACTAATGTTTGTGGACCGATATGTACCAAAAACTAATCAGCGCTTCATTTTGTTAAACTAATGGTAGGTTTTCAATTTCATTTCAATCAGCGCAAAGGTGTGGAAAAAATCGTGGACAAAAAAAAAGATAACACACACACACACATCCATCCATCCATCCATCCCCACGCACTTCCAAAAAAAATGGCACTTTTTGGCCTCTCGACGAGATTCCAGGTAATTTTTGGCAAAACCGTCACGTGCTAAAATTCAATCTCATTGAATACTTCAATTTGTGACCTTAATTGAGTCCATGGGTTCCGTAGTCTTTACCTGAGGACCCTTTGAAGTCGCGCTTGCCGCGAGAGCGATTACAATACTTTCTCCCATGCTTCGCATTGGATAAAGTAAAAAATCCTTGATTCTTTCGGCACCAAAATGAGTATGATCAATTGATCATGTTATGATTATTAGATGAAATACAAGAATATTATAACTAGATGATTAGAGAATCAAATTAATTTGAATATTATAATACAGGGGTGCACGCCCCCACCCCCTCTAGCTTCATGACTGCCCCCAATTTCAAGAAAAGTTCCAGCCCCCATTTTATTCATTTCTAAAGAATTAGAAGAGCTTTTTATTAACTTTTGTCGAAACCATAAGATTTGAGCATATAATGCTAAAATGCAACAATTTTCAGCCCCCCCCCCCCCCAGAAATTTAAATGACGTACCCTCCATCTTAACCCCCACCCCCTATGGGCACGCCTGTATAATAAATTAAATAAAAACCAAATGAATTAGAAATAAGTATATTCAAAAATAGTATCCATTGATTAAAACAGGAATAGCAGGGAATTGGACAATAAATAAAAAAACAGAGTTTTTAGTAAATGGTCCAGACGTTTCGTCTATTTATTTCGACTTCCTCAGTGGCCCATCTTATCACTCTTTGTCAAAAGACAATTCCACTACGCGACGATTTGTGAAAGTGAAATTGTCTTTTGACAAAGATGATAAGATGGGCCACTGAGGAAGTCGAAATAAATAGACGAAACGTCTAGCCCATTTAATAAAAACTCTGTTTTTTATTTATTGTCAATTCCCTGCTATTCCTGTTTTAATCAATATTTATTATGGATTCGAATGATATATAGTTATAGTACCTATCCATTGTTTTTGAGACATTTTGTAAAAATTAAGAAAAATTATGTTACCATTTTTTTCATACAAGATTACACTACTTCTGAGATATTGCGTATGGTAAAATGAAAACACATTCAATATTTACAACTATATTTTCTATTAACCAGATTCGAAGCCTGCCTTCGGCGGGCAACTTGCTTACCCCCCCCCTGCACTTCGCAGTGGGTTTTGAAAAAATAATTTAAATTTCCTAATTTTAATAAATTTTATTTGTCATGAACTATTAGTGGGTTTTATAATTAAAAAAATCACGTCGCCGTCGTCGTGCAATCCGATTATGATAAGTAATAGATAGATATAAAAATGTTTCGATTTAAAATATTTAACCACACACCCTATTATCAGTACAGATATATTTACGTGTGTGTGTGTGTGTGTCTAAGTACGTAAGTGTCCCTTGTGTGTGTATGTGTGTGTGTGTGTTGGCCGAGTTGCGCCAGATTCCGGTTTGGCCTGTCCCTGACCCGTTTGATATTGTTCCACCATCTCATATAATGTTAAGACATACCATAAGCCAACTGAACTGACGAAGGTGTCGCCTCAGATGACTCACAAGTTAGTTAAAATGCCGCGCCCGGCTGAAAAACTTGCCGACCGATTCGATCTAGAGCAGACCGGGCGGGCAGGCCAGCACCTACCAAGGGTGGTTGGTTGGCTTGCCTAACCTGGGCCAATTGCGAAACACCCCCTTATCCCTTACAGCAGACACGACCCAAGGAAATACCCAACAAACACCGGTGACCGCAAACAATTCGCCGGTCCACCCTTTTAGAAATTTCAATTCATTCAACCAAGAAAATAAGGTGGATTTCGATAGATTCTCTCTAGAAAGGGACGGTAAAATTTAATTAATTAACAAACTGGAGGGGGAAAAAAACTCGGTAAGCTTGCCCCGAATTTTTTGATTTGACAAATTTACCATACAGGGTATGGACAAGTATTTCAATCGTGAGTGTTTTTATTTTCCTCGTTTATTTGAAATATTTCAATAATGGCTGAAACTATTTTGATAAAAAAAATTGAGCGAAACCATGGCGTTTTGGTCTACAAGAAAGCTATGTAGAGGGTACATCGAAAAAATTATATTTTACGAGACATTAATTATTTTGTCATAATATCTGTAAGTACGTTAGTCTATGTGTTAGCAAATTTGGTGTACGTTCTGACTCAAAAAACAGAGTAAATATTAAAACGATATTTCACACGACGTTTTTTTCTTTACCATACAGGGTATGGTCAAGTATTGTAATCGTGCATGAAAAAAGTGGTTTTTTCCTTCTTTTTTTCGAAATATCTCAAAAACAGCTCAAGCTATTTTGATTAAAAAAATTGAGCAAAATCATGGCATTTCGCTCTACAAAAAGCCCTAATAAGTGAACATCGAAAACATTATATTTTTCGAGATAATAATTGTTATGTCAAAATCTCTGTTAGTCTGTCTGTTAGTTAGTCTGTCTGTTAGTTAGTCTGTCTGTTAGTTAGTCTGTCTGTTAGTTAGTCTGTCTGTTAGTTAGTCTGTCTGTTAGTTAGTCTGTCTGTTAGTTAGTCTGTCTGTTAGTTAGTCTGTCTGTTAGTTAGTCTGTCTGTTAGTTAGTCTGTCTGTTAGTTAGTCTGTCTGTTAGTTAGTCTGTCTGTTAGTTAGTCTGTCTGTTAGTTAGTCTGTCTGTTAGTTAGTCTGTCTGTTAGTTAGTCTGTCTGTTAGTTAGTCTGTCTGTTAGTTAGTCTGTCTGTTAGTTAGTCTGTCTGTTAGTTAGTCTGTCTGTTAGTTAGTCTGTCTGTTAGTTAGTCTGTCTGTTAGTTAGTCTGTCTGTTAGTTAGTCTGTCTGTTAGTTAGTCTGTCTGTTAGTTAATCTGTCTGTTAGTTAGTCTGTCTGTTAGTTAGTCTGTCTGTTAGTTAGTTTGTCTGTTAGTTAGTCTGTCTGTTAGTTAGTCTGTCTGTTAGTTAGTCTGTCTGTTAGTCTGTGCGTTACCAAATTTTTGTGGACGAGCTAGCTCAAAAACTAGTGTGAATATCAAAACCAAATTTCACAGGTAGTTTTGGTCCAATGAGATTAAGAGCTGATTAGATTTTGGTGCATATCGACCCAAAATTAAGGGGGTGGAAGGGGGGTTAAAAATTAAAAATCTAGGCCATTTGAGCAAACACAACCAAATGTTGTATACATAATCAGTGGGACCCCAGAAGTCTAAAAATGCAAAAACTACCCGCCCAAAATAGGGGAGTGGTGGTCAAAAATTAAAAATCTTGGCCATTTACCAAACTCAACCAAATTTTGTATACATAATCACCCCAGAAGTCTAAAAATGCAAAAACTAACCCCCTCCCCTACATGATTATAAATAATTTTATTAAATATTAAATATAAGTTAGGGGCCAGGTTGTATGATAAAGTCAAGTGGATGGCCACATCAGAACACGTCAGCTTATTTGTGATAACATTAAGAGCTGATTAGAATTAGAAACATATTTTAAGGGAAGGGGGGGGGGTTAAAAATTAAAATTGAAAAATTTTAAAACTTGAAAAATGGAATTTACTATAAAAGGGTTTCCTATAATAAAAAAAAGATATGTAATGGAGGGTAAACGGCGGTATGCGGGGTATAAGATATACCCTGTGATTTGATCTGAGCAAATAGCGTACAAATACCCTGTACTAGGTTGTACAATTTATTTTAAATTTCACAATCCCGGTTTAGATTAGATATTAGATTAGATTTTTTATTGTTGCTCTGAGAATGATATTCTCCTGGAGCATAAAAGAGAATGAATGATACATTGATTACATAGTATCTGCTCTCATGAGAGTGAAAAAGACTAATCATTATAATACAAATAAATATAAGCATAAAGTAAAAACATCACCCCATCAGCCAGCCCTTTGCTGACTCAATAACAAATTGAAATTCTTAATTTTAATAGCGCCAAAATATCTCCCCCTCCCCCTTACACTGACAGGAATTGTATTCCAGAGCTTGACGGAATGCACTGAGAAATGACCTGCCATAGGATGATGTCCTATGAATTGGAATTTGAAAGTCCTAGCGCCTGCAAAGCTTTGGAACTTAATGCTTTTAAACAAGAATTTATCATATAAATATATATAGGGGATTTGTTCTTAAATAGATTCTAAAGAAATGTTCCAAAAATAGGTATATCTCTCTTTTTAGGAAGCTTCAACCAACCCAGTTTATTGTGGTATGTGTTCATTAATATGGATACCGTAAATAAATCTATAGAGGCTTATAGAGTATACCTTCTGCTAATTTTAAGACTAAAGCACTGCCTAGACCTGAACTATACCCAAAAATGTTCTTCAAAACCGAGACTCTCATAAACAAAAAGATTATTAAAATTTAAATTTTTATTAATTTATTAATATTAATTATTATACAATATACAACGTTTCGATCGACTTATTCTTCGATCGTTCTCAAGTTGATCTCATACTACATACTTTTAATTATTTATGTATGATTTAAATAAAAATTCAAATTTTAATCAAATTAATCACAAAAATAAAAGCTTCAACAGTTTCATTTCTAAAAAGATTATTATTATTATAAATCTAGAGTTTCAAAAAAATTAACTACTAGATACCCTACGAGCAAAATAGCTGTATAATTTTAGGTTATACAACTGTTATGTTTTATTGATGTTTTATAAGCGTTATGGAGCACTTATACAACAGTAACAAAAGATAAAAGTTATATAACCTAAAATTATACAGCTACTTTGCTAGTTGGGTAGAGTACTATACTACATAGAATTATACTATATATAAGAGCCTAGATTAATTTGTAACAACGCTGAGAGAATTTTCTTTAAAAAAATTACCCTCTTACCTAGAATCGAACCGACGAACTCTTGAACTAAAGGCATCAGCTCTAGCCATTACACCAATGCAACATTAATATTTATATCTTGAATTCTGTTACTAAAACTAGATATTTTTGATTTAGACTTTGTGTCGAGATAATATTGTATTCATTTGAACTCGAATGAAAT
Organism: Forficula auricularia; assembly: GCA_024734495.1. Classification (NCBI taxonomy): domain Eukaryota; kingdom Metazoa; phylum Arthropoda; class Insecta; order Dermaptera; family Forficulidae; genus Forficula; species Forficula auricularia. Next base: position 5,991,008 of record JALMQS010000136.1, read on the forward strand.
GAAAAACACCAATAGATTTTAAATTAAGAATCATTAAATATATATTAATTAACGAGGCAAATTTGAAATATAATTGTAATTTGGACTCGAATTTTGAAAGGAAAGACTCCAATTCATTTTAAATTAAGAAACATTAAATATATTGATAATTATTCCTCCCCCCCCTCCCCCTCGCCACTCAAAAATTAAAGATGCGAAACTTTTAAGAGACGATGTATTTTCGGTAGTTTACGGGTATACATTTGGAGTGTGGTTTTTTAAGAGGAATAAAATTTTTGGACCGAGACGCTGCCCGCCAGGGCACCAAGTGGAGGGCCGAGCTTCGAGGGTGTGCCGAAGGCACGCTCGAAAAGCTCGTTATTATTAAAATAAATAAAATTATTTCAGAATGCAAGAAGATCTTTTAATCAATAAAAAATTGAAGGTCAAAATATAGATGGGAGAACGTATACGTATTAGTTAGCCTAGGTCAGAAATAACAAAAACTCAACTCATCCAAAAACGCTTCGAATTTATTTTTTCACTTCTTCAACAGGACTATTAGTTATTAATTATATTAGTTGCCCATGTGCAGCTTACACAATAGTTGGCTGCATTAACTGTTCTCTATATAATGTACATTGGTAACTAATATAATTAATACCTAATCAATAGTTCCGTTGAAGTGAAAAAATAAATTAAAGGTGTCGATTAATTAAATTCGAAAAGTCGACTAATTAAACTAACCAATTAAATTAAACTAAACCTGATTATATAAATTTATAGTAGGGTAACTGAACTACCGTGTCTATACAGTTGTATAAAAAAAATAAAAATAAAAAACTATTTCTAAAGTCGTTATCATGTTTTGTGGCGTGAATCATAAAAGTAAGAACTTATCTGATTATAGTACGTACAAATGCCCTAAGGCTTATGATTCAATCTGTGCGTACCTACTGTGAACATAGAAACCTTTGATATTTTATTTTATTTTCGCAATAGGTATTATAGCTTTAACGATTCCGAAAACTAGAAGCCGACAAATAGTATTTCATTACACGTAAAAATATTGAAGTCTCCCCCCCCCCCCCCCCGCAGGGCCAAAAAAGATATATTTAAATTTCGATCCGTTAAAAGTATGGTAATGGCCCTTGCCAACACTGGTAAAGAAAGTAATAACAAAAGAGCAGTAATTGCTACTGATCAAACAAACAATGGCATTCGTTTTAGCCTAAGACCTACAGGACGCATGTTGATTACCGTTGTAATAAAATTAATCACCGCTAAATGCAACGAAAAAATTCGCAAATCAACCATAAACTCATTTTTGATAAATATCTAAATTATTTATTTTTAGCAAAAAAATCCTAAGTTAACATTTTTAAGATACGAGACGTTTATTGTGAATTTAAACTCTATAGTCAATTTTTTCAAAGATGAAAACATTTTTGACCATATAGTCCAAGAGCTGGTGACACATTTTTGAGTACGGATTTGACCCAACTAGAAATAATGCGTAATAGTACCGTCTATGATAGGTGTACAAGGAATGGCCAGTCTGGCTGGTCTAAGCAGGTGGTGGACCAGGTACTGCACATGGTGGGAGTGCGGTAAAAAATACATTTGTGTTAAAAAATATTTTTGACCCACAATGAAATTATAAAAATTATAATTTATAGTCAATTATAAACATAATATATTCACTCCAGACCATTTGAGTGGTGGGACGTGGAACCAGACCACCCAAAGTGTATTTTTACAACATGCAAAAAAATAGCATAAAAATACACTTTGGGTGGTCTGGTTCCACGTCCCACCACTCAAATGGTCTGGAGTGAATATATTATGTTTATAATTGACTATAAATTATAATTTTTATTAGATAGAGTACTATGATGTTTTATTATTCAATATTTGTTCTTAAATGAGGCAATTAAAACTTATAATTATAATTTTTATAATTTCATTGTGGGTCAAAAATATTTTTTAACACATATGTATTTTATACCGCACTCACACCATGCGCAGTACCTGGTTCACCTGGTTAGACCAGCCAGACTGGCCATTCCGTGTACACCTATCATAGACGGTACTATTACGCATTATTTCTAGTTGGGTTAAAAAATGTGTCACCAGCTCTTGGACTAATATAACTTTTTAAATTCACATCTTTTGAGGCCGTTCAAATACAGAAAAAAATTCAAATTGTCTCAAAAAAAAAAAAACTATTCAACTCTGCTAAATAAAATTATAAATTGAATGGAAAGTGAAAACTCTTTCAAGATTCAGTACCTACCCTTTTCCCGGGAAAATGTGCCCTATTAATTAGTTTAAATGTATAGTTTCGAACTTTCTGCTACTAGGGTTGACGAGAATAAAAAATCGAGTGAATGTCGCCCGGCAGGTAGGCAAAATCTACTCAGGCGTAACATTTGTGCTCCCCCCCCCCCTTTCAAGGCTTGTTCCGTAGCATAATGGATTTTTTTTTAATTAAGATTAATGATTCCTGAATGGATTTTGATGAGGCAGTCCAAGGTTCAAAAAAGAGTGATAATTATAATAAATATTTTTTATTCAAAACCGACGTTTCGGAGGTTTATTCACTCCTTCTTCATGGTTTTATAAAGTTAGTGAAGGAAATACAATGTGACATTCTCCTCAGTCTCTTCTCTCAGTGGCAGTAACAATATTATAGAGTATTTCATTTTCGGCAGAATTTAGTCGTGTCTACACGGCCAAAAAATTATTTTTTTATATGATTTAGTAAATTGGTTGTGATAACTTGTTATATGATAAATATTATGAATATATGTCTCGATTGTTTTACTATTTTATCAACAATTAATGTTTTAAGTCAGGGGTTCCCAACCTTTTTGCACCTGAGTACCACTTGACTTTTTGAGAAATTTTGACGTACCAGGAGACCTAAATATTTTAATAACCGTATATTTACTCTTCTAAAAGTATTCAAAGGTTTTTTGAATTAAATTCCTGAGAAAACTTCATATTTAATGGTTAGATGTTTGTTTATTTATAACATGCTTATAATAAAGGAGAAATAAAAAGATTAAAATGGTATTAATTTACAGTTTTATTTATTACCCACATACAAATAAAAAATTAGTACAAACTCAGCAAAAAATTAATCATCATACAAAATATACTTTTATAATCTTTAGTGCGAAACTTGTTGTTGATTGCCTGTGATTAAAATATCAACATTAGGAGTAATAGAACTTATCTTCATTCTTAAGTCCTCTTCAACACTTATTCTGCTTCTATGTTTATTTTTTATGTACTAGAGTTCAGAAAATCCCCTCTCACACAAGTAACTCGTAACAAATGGCATCAAAAATAGCAGAGCTTGCCGGAAGATCAAAGGGTACTCGGTTTTACATCCGATCCAGAAGTTAATTAAAGATTTCTCTTTAAAATAATCTTTCATGGAACTAACTTCTGTAAGATCGATAAAACTAGTCTTTTAGTTCCAATTCATTTGGTGAGGTTCCCGAAAAAGGATTTTTGATCCAGTCCACTTTTGAAGAGAAATACTTCTTAAAGCTTTTTTGAAGGCCTTCCAAGTGAACAATGATATCTGCAACCACATCTGGTTTTGAAGATATTTCATTTTCTTCAAAAAATGATGATAGAGCGGGAAATGCAAATAAATTCTCCTTATGTATTTGTGAACAAAACAGAAGCTATTAATAGCATGTTGCTCACATCACTCACCCGTACCACCTGAAACGTTCCCGCGTACCACCGGTTGTGAACCCCTGTTTTACGTAATTGAGTACTTGAAAAAGTCCTGAAAAGGACGAAACGTCATATCAAAATTGATATTTTACATTAATAAAAAATTGTCCAAAAACCCTTGAATCTTTTATTTATTATTTAATTATTAGTTCATTCTTCGAAAAAATGTTAACCCACACACTGAGATAAAAAGACAGACAGTTTAATGAACTACAAAACGTAAAAGTTTTTAAAAAAATCTTAACTTCGATTTTTTCATCAAAACAAAAATAAATAAAAAAAAACTCCTTTTCTAAGTATAATTGAAATCAAACAACTACAAACTCACGAGGATTCCCGATTTGTTTAATCGTCCTTGGACTCGTTTTAAAACAAACAACCTCTCTAGAGTTCATCCATTACAAAAGCCAATGCAAATTATCTATAATTTGTATAATTACACGAGTTAATAATTAAATCAATATGCAATTAATTGTAGCTTTCAGTCACAAATAGACCCAATAAAAAAATGAATGGATTTCGATTAGATTTTATCGTTTATATGTGTTTTTACGAGTATTTTATTATACTATATATGTAAGGAGATAAAGATTCAATAAAATCGAAATTAATTATCGATTAATTAAAATAGGAGGATTAAAGAAAATTTGAATAATTGACAAAATTAATCAGGAGAAAGGTATACCCTGCGGTCACTAAATATTATTTAAGAAACGAAACAAAATAATAAAACAAGCAAATTTTATATTTGAAAGTCTAAATATATAAAACTAGTTTGTTAATTAGTATTTTAAAACTTAGATTTGGAGCCTGCATAAGTACATCTCTTCTGCATAGAATAACTGCATTTCAAACCGTTTTTTTGGGGGGGGGGGGGAGGCGTGGTATATAGAAATTATTTAAAAATTATCACAATTCAATTTTGAGAAGACACATTTTTATTCAAGAAAGAAGACGATTTAGCCAAAAAATTCATAATATCATCAATTGCATGTTAACTGCTTAGATTTAGCTTCAGAACTTAACGAAAAAAAAAGAAATTTAATTAAATTGGTCATTTCAAAACCCACCTAAGTCACACAATCAGAATTTTTCAGGAATCAATAAAAACTCTGTAATTCATAAGTAAACGAATTTTCAAGAAGTTTTTTGGGCTCAATATAGTTATAATTATTGAACCTTATTCTTATTATGCATTGCTTTAGCTTTATAACATAGCTCAAAACGTTCACGAACTCATCATACAAATGATGTTGATTTTGCTTGATGTGTTTCTGACGGGGATATTTGGAATTTTCACATGATTCTCTTGATTGATATAAAAGTTTGTAATAATAAGGGAACATTTTTGCAGGGGTCTCCACGTGGTTAGGACGCTGAGTGCGCATTATATGCTAAAAATAAAAATGGTTAAGTTAATATCTTCAACAAAAGGTAATTAAAACATCTTCGAATTCTTTAGAAATGAATAAAGTATAATGTACAAGGGAGGGAGTTAATTTTCATTAAGATTGGGGGGTGAGTCATGGATGGGCAATTGGGCACCCCTGGTTTTTGGCTCAATTTTATCTTTTTAGCCCCTATCTGTTCTCAATTTTTTTTATAAAAATCTTTCCCTTAAAACTCGGTTTCTTGTCTGTTGAGTAGGTTTTGCCTAGATGCAAGGCGGCATTCGCTCGATTTTTATTCCCTTACTTTAAACATGGAACAACCCTAGTAGCACAAGTTTGAAACTTTATAGTAACTATATAGACTCTATACAGACTATCGAATCTATTTAGAGTTTATATAATTACTATACTTTGTGCTACTATTGTATAAGGAAATAATTTTTATCCATTTTCTGTCTAACTATGTTTGGATTCCGATACCCAAAATACAAAGTCACAATATGCTCGTTCTTGTACCATAATATTTTTAATTCCAATATGTGAAGAACTGATTAGATGGTCTTTCTGGCTCTAAAAGTTTTAGTTCATAAATACAGAATGTTTAATTTTTTGAATGATTTTATTGAGATTTTAACGCATTACCATGATAAAGTCAGATTAATTAACAAATGAACAGTGTTTTCAATTACTTTTTATTAAATTAATATATTTATTTACTTATTTTAAAAGCAACCAAGTGTTTGAAGTATAATTCAATCTAATTAATTAATTAATTAATTGTTTAATCTTTTTTTGTTAAGGGGGAATGTTGTTTTTTGTGAAACTTGCTTGGTATTTTTTATTTAAAATTTTAAAAAGTTTTTAAAAATTTTAAAAATTTTCTTTAATTGTTTAATCATTAATTTGTTTACTTTTCAATAGTTTATTTAATTGTTTATTTATTTGTATTGTTGAAAAAGTAAATTAAACTAAATCTACACGTTTATTTTAGCTCTTCTTCATTTTACTATATTATAAGATAGTAATTGGTGACGAAGATGAACCAGGTGTTCAAAATTGCCATAATTTTTCACCATGGTCAAATCAGTCATTTTATCAAAGCACTCGGACCCCTATAGTCCTCATTTGCAACTACACTCCCCACCAACATTTTTTCTCTCGAGACCACGGCGACCGCGCCAAACCATTCTTATACTATCAACCACCAAAGGGTAAACATCACTTAGAATTACTCTGTGTGCTATTCGCTAGGCTTGTATGAGCCTGAAGGTTCTGCAATGTATATGTATTTTTGGTGCCCGCTCGCTTGGTGGCCAACAAAAAACATATGCAAACCCCCTTTCACAAAACCAATTGCGGCAATACCACTGAAAGGCTCATTAATAACCTAAATAAGCCACGCTTACCCCAACATATGTTTTGTTTGCCCGATTCGCTTGGCAGACAACAACATATATATTCCCCTGCCCAACCAAGTGGCAAGAAACCAACCCAAGGGCATTTTTTCGCTCCATCTTGAGCAGCGCCCCCAGCCCACACACGGCGTATTCAATTATACACAAGGCATCGCGGAACGGGAACCAGGCTACCAATGGCCTGTACCATTCCTAAACACTCTTAATCAATCCACCACACTCCACAATATCAAAACCTTCCCTTTATTAATTTCTGAATAAATTTTATATATAAAAGTTAAATTGTTTTACCTTTTTATTTCATCCACTTTTGAAGAGAACTACCTTGTCTTCCCTCCATTTTTGTTCTTTTAAAGGATATCATATATGTATAATATTAATTAACTAGATAATCAAACCAGCAGCCCCTATCGAAACATTTCTTTCATTATAAAGTAAATTAACAGCTTCTTTGAGGCCTTACAACCCTCATAACAAAAAGAAGCGATACATTCAAAACACCAGGAACAATTTCAAATGTTCATTGAAGCCACCCCAAGAGTAACCAAGAACAAATTACGCACATCTTGGAAATTTTATCCTTTAATAAAACGGATTTATCAAGGAATAGATCTTTGAATGACCAAGACCAATTTATTTATACAAGCGGAAGAAACAATTATTAACCTTTTAAAAAAACTTTAAATGTGATACATATGAATTAGGCCACCACACGAATTTTCATTGATGAAACATCGGAATGACCTGTGAGTAAATATTTTAAAATCGTATCCCTTAATATGTGTGGTATAGGTAATTATTCTTCCATTCCACAGAGTTTATAACAAATAAAGGTATTTAAGACTTTAATATATAAACCAAAAATTAATTTGTTAATAATTTATATTAAATTTAAATTAATGAATAAGGTTTATTTTAATATTATACATAAATTGTAAAGTGTAAACTTAGTTTTATGGAAACTTAAATCAAATCCTTAGTAATCAAATTGATTCTTTTCTTTACTCTATCCAAAAGCCAGCCATAAAATGCTCAAATATCATTCTATCAATTGGAGGCTGATTAAACTTGATCGGCGAGTCGGAATCGCAGCAGTTTGGCCATGAAAGGGAATCCTGATTACTTTTTTAACTTTAACCCAATTCTTACTTAGTTTTGTCAAATAAGATCTAAATGTTATTCGTAACAACTTTCAAGGTTTTAAATTTTGGTTTAATTATCTTTTTTTTTTTAAGGTCAGATTGGAAATCTATATTTGCTTTGCCTTGAGGGAAATTCATTGAAATTTTATTTTGAATATGATAAAATTTTACGATTTATACTAGAAGCCTTTATCAATAATTGTTATTAGATGGAATCATCATAGAGTATAATAATAAAACTTGAGCAAGATGCGAGGTAGGTTTTTGTGAAATGTTTCACCTAGAACCAACACATAACTCCTTAAAAGTTACTCATCATAGAGTAATCAGTCTGGAGGCTGGTTTGACGCATCCGGTATTTTCTCCTCGATTCTTTCTCTCTAAGGGCCGATTGTATGTCGCAAAGTAAATGCTTTTTACAACTAACAAAGGGTAGATGGTAAATGGAGGGACTGAAAGTGCCTGTCATCTGAGTGGCCATCCCAGTCCCTCCATTTACCATCTACCCTTTTTTAGTTATAAAAAGCATTTACTTTGCGACATACAACCGGCCCCAAATGTCTCACATCCCAATCCTACATTCTATGAGGAAAATATTTTAATATTTGGCCAGGGGGTTAGTCAACCTTTTCATACCTACCGCCCACTTTTGCATCTCTATTAGTAAAATTTTCTTACCGCCTTTATAAAGTCGAAAGTTATCTCACTTTATAAACAATTAATAAATTAACTCTTCATTCATACATTAATTTCTGTGAATCAATTGTAATAGACTGATGAAGATAGCAAAGCCCTCGAAACTATAGTCTCGTTATAAATAAAATTTATAATTCCGGCAGAAGACACACTCTTTTATTGTCTCCTTCAATAATAAATTAGAGTTATAGCGAATTAAAGCACACATTTATAAATTAGTAGAAAACATGTAGTTAATTTATCTTTATATTAATTTATTAATATTTTCCACACATAGAAGTATGAAGTCTATTGCATTTAAATAATAAAATTTTTAAAAGATCTCTGAGGCTGATGCTGTGAAATTAAATAAATATTGGATATCTAGTTCTTATTTTTTTCTTTTTTTTTTATTGGCCTCGGGAACATAGATGCCCATTTAGCCAGCCATATCTAGTTCTATTTTTGTAAGAAATAAACTAATGTCTCCTCTTTCAGAAATATTCAGGTGGTTCCATTCTTTGGTCATAATATAATTAACAACACTAAAGCCTGATTCTACGAGATATAAGACAGGGAAAGGTATCAATAAATTGAAGATCAGTTTCCGTGCATGAATTTTTGAAAACTTAATAAAAATGTTTTTAAATGATTTTTTGAAAATGCTTTGTTTTTAAAAAGTCAATTATATTTAAAATAACAGAAAGTATCTTCAATATCTGACAAAATCCCTACCGACCACTAGTTTTTAAAACAAAAAAGTATCTCCGTGATTCTATTATTTCTAGAGATAATAAAAAATGTTTCATTATTTTTTTATGAATAAAAAAAATAATAAAGTCAGCACGAGTGTGATGGAAGATAAAAATGTTCTACTTCTGCGAGCACTATCGGTTCGCAGTTTGGAGTCCACTAGTTTAGATAAAAGATTAAATATAGAGAAGGCATTTAAAAAGTAGGAGAGAGACATCGTAACAGGATCCTAGAATGTATTAATATTTACTGAAATCAAAAATCGTATTAAAATTTTAATACAGATTAATATTTTAACTAAAATCGAATTTTTGATGGTGTCAAAAATAAAATTAGTTTTTTCAGTTCCGTTTCATTAGTAAAACGGGTCAATATTAGTCAATGTCTGACTCTGGACCTAGTACAAAATACCGCAAATTTTTTCAAACAAAAATGTATGTTCGTTATTACATTTTTTCTGTAGAAAATAAAAAATTTAATTCAAATAATAAATAAATTGAGACGTTCTGATGTGGCTATCCACATCACTTTACCATACACTTCTGGTTGAGTTTGGTACAAGGGCCTAGATTTTTATTTTTTGACCCCCCCCCCGCTAATTTTGGCGTCAGAAAAAAAATACTTTTGTTATTTTAGGTTCATTTTATAGTATATTTCATTTTTCTTGTTTTTTTAGTTTGAAAATATTATAATTTTACATTTTAACCCCTCCCCCTTAATTTTGGGTAGATATGGACCAAAATCTAATCAGCATCTCAATGCAACAAAACTACTTGTGAAATTTAGTTTTAATATTCAGACTAGTTTTTAAGGTAGCTCGTCCACAAAATTTGATAACGCACAGACTAACAGACATTTTGACAAAACAGTTATTATCTCAAAAAATATAATTTTTTCGATGTTCACTTATTGAAGTTTTCTTGTAGAACGAAATGCCATGATTTCGTCCAATTTTTTTAATCAAAATAGTTCATCTGTTTTTGAGATATTTCGAAAAAAAGATGAATAAAAACACTTTTTTTCATGTACGATTACAATACTTGACCATACCCTGTATGGTAAAGTAAATGATATGTCCGTGATTATATTTTTTCTATAGATAAAAAAAAAATTATTTCAAATAATAAAAAAATGTTTCATTTTTTTTTTTTTTTTTTAATAAAGAAAATAATAAGTCAGCACGAGAGCCTAATGCAAGATCGTAGTTTGGGGTCCACTGATTTAAATTAAAAATACTTGGTGAAAAAAAACTTCACTCAAACACGGTACTGTTGAATAGATATTTGAAAATTATATTAAACATGTAATCTAGTAATTTTTATTTTGCCGCCCCAGTCAAGCCCTATGAACAAAGTATCTAGCAGCGTATCTACTTTAGCTGCACGAGTTTTTTTTTTCTTTAATTAAATTCCAGATGATTAATCAAATCAAGATTTCGGTATGTTGAACGTTTGAAGTGTGCTTATATAACCCGAATGAACCCCGGGAGTCTGATTTGTTCATCTGTCTGCCTCCGGGGGCCTTGATAGTGGTGGCCCCGCGGGTGGGGTCCTGTGGTGGCCCCTCGGGTGGGGCCCGCGACCCAAATCGGGGCCAGCGGCCGGGGGACCACACCTGCCCCGGGCACTTTCACTCCCAAGCAGATTCCTCCTAGTTCAGGAGTAAAACACTGACCTTTGCCACTATAACCATTGCTTTTATTAGCTCATTATATATCATTTAGAACTTTACCTCGAAAAAAATACCATATAGGTCGCATTAAATAAAACCTTTGATAAACATTTTTCAATTTTACTGACCTCATCTGATCTCATTATTTATTCCTGCTCGGAATGAAATTACAATATACCAATTTCTTAATCTAATCCATAATTTCTAAAAGGAATAGTAAGGAAAATTTGCTGATTTCAAATGTTCACTATAGCCACTCCTTCGATTCATTTAAGGATATCATGTTTAGAGCCTGCTAACGATGTTTAAAAATATATTACCGATGTTGAATATAAATTATAAAAAAAGACTTAACTAATTTGAAATATTTTCAGATTAGATCATACATCTGTAATGTAAGATTATCAATTTAAATAATCTATTTGAAAGATCAAGTTTATATCGTGCGATATCCAACAAAACGTTCTGTTTTCAATTCCAATTAATCAATTTCGATAATCACCGGACAAATGATGAATTATTGTATTATCATTATTCATAATGGATATGATTGTTTTAATGTTTCAAAGCATAGAAACTGCTAGATACGTACATAAGCAATTTCTCTGAACATCTTTCTGTGACTAACATTTAATTTAAAATTTTTCATTGGGGGTGGTTATTTCATTGTTCCAAAGAAAATATGATAGATATGGAACATGTTTTAAACCAGGGGTGTCTAAACTTTAGGCTTAAACAGGACACATATGAAGAAAAAAAATTACTAAAAAAATATACTAATTCTGCCTATTTTAGTAATGTACTATAATCATATCCACTATTGGTATTTGAAAAATAAGAACATTATTATTATCTTTTTTTTTACCTCAGAGTGTGCTTCTAATTTTACTTTTCGTAAATTTTACTTTTGAAAATAATCATCATCATTGAGTATACAGTCCTAAGACTGGTTTGATGCAACAATCCGTCTCCACTCGACTCTGTCCCCCGCCAGCTGTTTGACCTCTCTAAATGTCTGGCATCCCATATCCCCAATTATTTGGTTGAAATATTCTAATCTGGGTCTTCCCCTTCCCCTTTTCTTTCCCACCTCCCCCTCCAAGATATCCCTAAGCAGTCCCCCATGTCTCAGTGTGTGCCCCATCATCTGACCTCTTCTCTTCTTCAGACTCTTCCAGGTTCTTCTTTCTCCGATTCTTCCAGGAGCTTCTTTATTTGTAATTTTATCCATCCATTTGATATTCATCATTCTTTTGTAGCACCACATTTCGAAAGCCTCTAATCTCTTTCTCTCCGCTTCTCTAATTGTCCAGGTTTCACACCCGTACATGGCTATGCTCCATACATATATATGTCTTCAATAGCAACTTCCTGTTTTCTAAGCTGATTGAGGAGGAGCATAGTATAATAATAAAACTTGAGTAAGATACGAGGTAGGTTTCACAATATGTAATCAGTTTTCTTAGACTCCTGATGATGGGCTAACCCCCGAAATATATCGAATTCAAAACTCAATTTTGTTTTATTTCTTTTTTTGTGAAACCTACCTCGTATCTTACTCAAGTTTTATTATTATATTAAAATGTTTCACCTAGAACCAACACCGAACTCCTTAAAAGTTATAGGAGCATAGTAGTTTTTGTTTTGAATTAAACCCCATTTTTGCTTGTGAAATTCTTGATTTTGAAAATAGCTTCCGTAAATTATGTAAATTGTAAATACATAGGTACATTAGGGTGGTCCTTGTTTAGGGTATTTTCGAATTTTTATGCTGTCAGAATCTGATATAGTTTAAAATAAATTTTAAAAAATACCCCCTCCCCCAAGTTATAAGTCTATCTCAATTTTAACATGTCCGAACAGCGACCTAAGTTTCCCATCTAAATAACACTGAGTTTTTGGCATTGAACGAACAATTTTTTTATTCTGGCCAATGTAATAGTTTAAATAATATGAAACTCTGCAGACTTTATCCTTATAATAGTAGCTATCCTTCAGAATTTTTACAGATTTTTTTAAAATCCATATTATTATTTTGAAGTCTATACCTTACTAGCTCTAAGAAGTAGCAGTAATTTAGCTAGCTTTAACTCCAAAATTATAATAGCTTAAAATCTGTAAAAATTCTGGCGGATAGCTACTATTATAAGGATAAAGTCTACAGAGTTTCAATTTTTTTGAACCATTACTTTGTCTTGAATAAAAAATTGATCGTTCAATGCCAAAAACCCCATGTGATGGGAAACTTACATCGCTGTTAGCCAAAGGTTATAATTAAGATAGACTTGAAACTTGGGGAATATTTTTTTTTATTTATTTAGAACCATATAAGTCTAAGGCAGCATACAAATTTAAAAATACCCAAATTAAGGACTACCCTAATAGTACATACATAAAAAAAAAGTATCATGAATATTGTTAATCCAGAAATATTTATTTCTGACCAGATAATTATATAAATCCAAGGTACACTAGGGTGTGATCAATGGTACATTACGTCTTGTACCATTGATTACATATAAATAAAATATAATTATGTTTTTTTTCTCTTATAACTGTTTAACATTTAAATTCTCAAAAAATACATAGTGTGTAGGAATAATGATATCAGGAGAGACGTTTTCGTTATTATATTAAAAAAATGGCTTTTAAAAAAATATAAATGTAGATAGTGATACATGGTACAACATTATCTCTATTTATTAAAAAAATAATAATAAACTTAATATTGTTATAGTACGTACGCATGTCGCAATAAATAAGTGCAGTATGTTGCTCATGAGACCCGCAGTTTGGCCATATCAAAATTTGTAGTGTTCTATTTTATTCTATAACTTAGGTATTGGACGCGCAAAAGCGGTCATATGAAATGGTGGAGGTACTCTCGGTGATTAGTAGTTTGACTCTTAATTACTATCTCTATGACACCAGTCACATGATCCAAAACAATGCCAATTAATATTTATTTTTTCCATTATTAATAATTAGTTGTTAATAAACAAACAAACAAGCAACATCGAAACGACCCACGTTGAACCTTTCCATATATTTTACTTGAGATAATCTCATCCCTGAGGGGTAGAAATCAGTTTACAAGTTACCAAGTGATTAGACAATTAATTGTGTCCAGCTTCCACGAAGATTTCGCCTAGGAATTTCGTCCAAGCGGTGATTCATCGGATCGCACAAAAGCCGCTACCAAAAGGAACCAATTATTTGCTAATATCTCTTGCCAAAGGATTTCTACCAGCCAGCAGTGACCGTCCGTCTAGGAGTCCTGCACATTGCTTAAAGGTCAACTATTTACTTTTCCTAACACATCAACATTTCGTTTCGATCCCACTCCCACTCACGCTATTTCTATTAAGAGAAATACAGTAGCTTTAACAAGAGTTAAATCTCCCTAACATTAAAGAGCTCATCTTATTTTAAAAGATTTAAGATCCTTATTGAATCATAAATACATTTCTTTCACAGTTAAAATTAACCTACATTTGTTTTCACATTAAATACATTCCAAGGACCAAATCTATTAATAAGAATATTTTTAGATTATATTTAACCAATCAATAATTAGCGATTATTAATTAAGATAATTAATAAACACACATACAACCCACACAGACCAATTAAGATAATTGATATTTTAATTGATTCTTATTGCTCATGTTATTATTTAATTATAATTAATTATCTTTAAACCAAGAGTATTATTTGTAATATTACTTTCCATTCTAAACAAAATCAAAGCAAAGAATTATCTCTATTTGTAAGAATTTATTTCTTAAACAAACTTATTATATATTGTAATTATTTTATCAAACTAAACTATAACAGAACTTTATCTTGTAAATATTTGTTGATTGAACAACCTTTGACTGAATCACTTTTGATAATTTTCCAATAAAGTAATTAAACTTGTTATTTTACCAACCAAATATTTTGCTCAATCATTTCTTGTCCAACTTATTTATTTGTTTTAATTTTCCAGCTCCTTTTTTGTGAATAAAAAACCTTCTGCGTCTAGATCACACAAACATGTGTTCCTCCAAATTTTCCTTCTAACTAACTAACTTCACAAACGTACTTACAGTAAAAATTTGTATCTGGTTGACCGACTGTGAAACGGAGTCCCAACTGGCAAATTAATTTTTGTTTCAGATTATCAAATTTGTAGATTTTCAAGCATTATCACAGTTGGCCGTTCCAGGTATGTATATAAAATTCAAGTTTATTTTTAAATTTATATATTGATAGAAAATTTTCCAAAAATCGAAAAATGTATAATTATAGCTCGTATGCTATTCATGAACATTTTCTAATTGATTATAAGTTGGCCTTATGAATAATAAATCTCATTTATGAAGATCAAATATCAGCTCAAAGAGTGGCTCGGGCGACAAAGCAATTTTCATACATTATTAGTGGCTTATTAGATAATGCAGTACCAATTAGCATAAGATATCAGCATATCAATGATAATGGGATACAGAGCCGGTGTTTACTGAAGCCAGATAGATATATAGATACCATGTCTACTCCGAAATCGTGTTCGCAACATCAATTATTCACGCTTGGATTTGGCGAACCTATAATTGAGTCTCGATATTTATTATTTAAATAATAATCGCTCTCGAAATCGAAATAAATCTTCAGTAAATGAACAAACAATTCTTTTGGATTACTATTCAAGATTTAATCGATGATTAATAGAAGAAAGGGAATAGTGGATATTAATTATTTTATTTTGAATATCTTGTATAATATAATAATACCACCTGCGAAGCCCATCCTCGGCGGACATCTTCCTGGCCAGCGGGTATTTTGTTCTAGGTCTAGAGATAGACATTGAATAATATAGTCCCATTTTACTAATGAAAAGGAACAGCAAAAAATAATTTGATTTTCAACCCCAGCGAAAATTCGACTTTTCTCCAAATATTAATTTGATTAAAATTTTAATACAATTTTTGATTTCAGGAAATATTGATACATTCTCGGATCCTGTTACGATCTCTGTCTCCTCATCTTTATGCCTCCTCTATAGTCTACAGTAATGGCCAACTTGGGCCAATGTCGACTGTCTTGTGAAAAAGCCACCTAGCCAGTGCGCACTTTCTTCGCTCAACAATGTCCCTCTTTGATGTGTCGAAAAAACCGCTCCGAAGGCCAACTATCTCATTACCAGCGTCATCCAATATCGGCCAATACAAGCCAACTCCATTCTTGGGTTCAATTGGACCAAATTGGCCCATTGTGTAGAGGTGGCATTAGAAAATTAGAAAATTAATTCCATAGTTAATTATAAAAGAATTTTTTTATTTATCTTAATTCCTCTAAATATTTAATTACAAAAATCATTTAAATTCCAATTAATTAAAGGCCCATAGTGTAGATGGATTGATCGACTGGAGGAATTCAATATGGTATTGGAATAATTATCGGAAAAGAGGTTTTTTTTCTTTAATTAGTTTTTTCCTCTTATTAAAAACAAGGACTAAAAGATGATCAAGGACACTCGATGGTGGAGAAGTAATCTCCGGAATCGAAGCTCAAAAGCAATGTATGCATAAATTAATGTAAAATAATTGGTTTTGGCCCATAGTGTGTACATTAGATTGGATGGATGGGTGAAAAGGGGAAGAACAATATGGTATTGGAATAATTATCGGAAAAGAGGTTTTTTTTTTTCTTTAAGAGGGGGCCCATAGTGTGGATGAATGGTTATAGACGAATGATGGAATTGCAATAATTATCGTAAAAGAGGTTATTTTATTTAATTAGTTTTTTCCTCTTATTAAAAACAAGGACTAAAAAGATGATCAAGGACAGTCGATGGTGGAGAAGTGATCTCCGGAGTCGAAGCTCAAATACAATGTATACATTAATTCATGTAAAATAATTGGTTTAATAAAATTAAAAAAAAGGCCCATAGAGTAGAATTGAGAGGGAGAAAGGGGATGAAATGATGGATTATCGGAAAAGAGGTTTTTTTATTTAATTAGTTTTTTCCTCTTATTAAAAACAAGGACTCAGGAAGATCAAGGACAGTCTATGGTGGGGAAATAATCTCCGAAGTCGAAGCTCAAATACAATGTATACATTAATTCATGTAAAATAATTGGTTCAATAATTGGCACATAGTGTGGAATTTTATTGGAAAAGAGTTTTTTTATTTAATTAGTTTTTTCCTCTTATTAAAAACAAGGACTAAAAAGATGATCAAAGATCAAATACAATGTATACATTAATTCATGTAAATTAATTGGTTTAATAAATTGGTAATTAATTAGGCCAGAGAAAATATGGAATTGGAATAATTACCGGAAAAGAGTTTTTTTTATTTAATTTGTTTTTTCCTCTTATTAAAAACAAGGACTCAGGAAGATCAAGGACAGTCGATGGTCGGGAAATAATCTCTGGAGTCGAAGCTCAAATACAATGTTTACATTAATTCATGTAAAATAATTGGCCCATAGTGTGGACGACGGAAGAAGGTGGAATTAATATGGAATTGGAATAATTATCGGAAAAGAGGTTTTTTTTTATTTAATTAGTTTTTTTCTCTTATTAAAAACAAGTACTAAAAAGATGATCTAGGACAGTCGATGGTGGGGAAGTAATCTCCGGAGTCGAAGCTCAAATACAATGTATACATTAATTTATGTAAAATAATTGGCCCATAGTGTAAACTTAAATTAATTAAACACCCATAGTGTATACTTTATCTATGGTGCAGAGGAGATATTAATAAATCACTCGTCCATTATCTAAACCTGGTCTGGCCAAACTTGTTTTAAGTTTGTATTTTACGAGCTTCAATGATCATCTAACCTATGGATAGACATTAGACATACATACAGACCTGTGGCGAGTGGTGACTTTTCTTTTTTTTTAATTTTTTTTTTCAACCACGAGATAGATACTGTCTAAAAAATAACCCGAAACCTTTCATTTTGAAAAAATTATTTTTGTAAAATTCATCGATAATCGATGGTATCATAGAATTTTGGGTTATTTTTAACATTAGATCTTCTTTTATTGATATTAAAGTAACAAAGTCTATCTTCACTTTGACTACTCCTGGTAATTGTTTTTACAGACGCCCTTATAGCTGAAGAAATTCAAATAAGAAATCTGGAAAAAATCTCATGTTCTTTATACTCTTGCTAACATTAAAAAGTTGTATAAAATTTGGTGATGGGAGGAGCGAAAACGAAATTAAATCAAGAATTGCCCAAGCAAAAATGGGGTTTAATTCAAAACAAAAAATACTATGCTCCTCCTCAATCAGCTTAGAAAACAGGAAGTTGCTATTGAAGACATATGTATGAAGCATAGCCATGTACGGGTGTGAAACCTGGACAATTGGAAAAGCGGAGAGAAAGAGATTGGAGGCTTTCGAAATGTAGTGCTACAGAAGAATGATGAATATCAAATGGATGGATAAAATTACAAATGAAGAAGTTCTTAGAAGAATCGGAGAAAAAAGAACCTTGTGGAGGAGTCTGAGGAAGAGAAGAGGTCAGATGATGGGGCCCACACTGAGACATGGGGGACTGCTTAGGGATATCTTGGAGGGGGAGGTGGGAAAGAAAAGGGGAAGGGGAAGACCCAGATTAGAATATTTCAACCAAATAATTGGGGATATGGGATGCCAGACATTTAGAGAGGTCAAACAGCTGGCGGGGGACAGAGTCGAGTGGAGACGGATTGTTGCATCAAACCAGTCTTAGGACTGTATACTCGATGATGATGATGATGATAAAATTTAAATTAAAGCAACGAGAAATAAAGGTACACGAGATTCAAACATGACACGATATGAAAGTACTCGTATCTTTTTTAAATTTTAGTGATCCACAGTATCTATCTATAGAACGCAGCCACTGATACAGACAGATAGTGTATCGGCGCTAATGTGATCCAGTTTTTCGTAGAAGAGAACCATAAAAAAAGGCGAATAAATTTCGATTAAAGAAAAGTTACGGGGATCAGAAATGTTTCCAGCCGTTTAAAATTCGTATCTTGAAAATGTTTTGTTTTTCTTGCCTTTATTACTTTGGATCTATAAAACTTTTACTTGAAACGAAACATAAATATACATTTTTCAACCAAAATATATAATATCGAGTAAATGATGTGAATATATATTTTAAAATTTTATTTTGATAAGAATGTCTTGGCAAAAAGGGAAGACTCTTCTTTCCGGCTCTTTATTTGAATGAACTTTCTCCCCTTTTTTCCACAAATATTGACTAAGCTGCTCTGTTCTTTTTGTTCTTTCACTTTTCTTATGAAATCTTTCATTAAAATTCAACGCCATACAGCAACAAAGACAATTTCTAGAATGAATGAATAAATGTTCGAACTCTGATCAGATCATACCAGTATATGCAAGATAATAAATATGCTTCATCTTTTAACGCCAAGTTGCTTCGCGCACTCTTTCTTCCTGCTTATTCTTTCATCCGTGACTCCCAAGATTGACTTTATTGATTAAGAGTTCAAATTCAGTTTTTTTTTTTATTTAGATAGGTTCTATTTAATTTATTAATCATTACACCACCCGATACAGTTTCACATCTTGATTTTGTTCTCGGGTCAGATTGGTGAAAATAAGTTTTAAGAAGAAGATAAAAAGATCTGCGGAAGTAGTAAGATATTCTTCTAATCGTGCAGAAAATGTTTTTTTTTAAGTATTTTAAAGGGGCTAAAACTATTTAAATAAAAATGGGTGCGTGTACTTATGTACGCGCGTGAGAAGTTATACTTCTTTGGCATCATTAAAAATAAGTTTTTATTTGCATACAAATCATTAATTAAAATAAAATAATAAAAGAATTGGAAAAGGATAGTCAACACAGTCAATAAAGTTCAGTTTAAATTTGAAAAATTAAATAAATAAATATTTATTTTCTTACATTAAGTGTAACATAAATTCTCTCATTATTCGAATGTTTTTTTTTTTAAATAAGCTCCTGTTTTGTTTATTGGTTTTTTTACTGACAAGCCTTGCCGAATTTTTTCAGCTTTCTTTCGATTGTAATAGTTTTTACAGGATTTCGCCTTTGTTTTACCCATCTTGAAAACTGGAATAGAAATTGAATAGTACCATTAATAGTCATCAAATCTAAAGTAAAAGAATCTTAGATTGATGAATAAGATTTATTGTATAGAATTAGATATTAGAAATTAATAATAAATATTAAAAATTAATAATTTTTATAATATATATATATATATATATATATATATATATATATAATTAAAAATAAAATTTAGAGAATAATAATATATGACATAATTTGTACTAAATATTATAAGATTTTTAATTTTAAATATTTATTATTGGTTATTGAATATTTTAAAAACAAATTTAATAATAAATTAGATAATTGAATTTCAATTTATTCATTTTTATTATTTAAATATTTATTATTTTCTCAATGTAATATTCACTTTTTATTATTTTAGTTAAAGAATTTTTATTAAATTTGTTTATTTATTATAGAAATGTTTATAATTTTCTAAATTTAATATTTAATAATTCATAATAAATTAAAAAAATTGTAAATTAATAATTTAAGAATACATATATATATATATATATAATTATTAAAGATAAAATTGAGAGAATAATAAATATATGACATAATTTGTACTAAATATTAGAAGATTCTAAATTTTAAATATTTATTATTGATTATTTAATATTTTAATAGTAAATAAATAAATTTAATGATAAATTCAAAAAAAAGCGGCCAGCTTCATTCTGTTAATTTTGTGTCACGGTGATGCGCGCGCATCTTATAATTTCACTCTCACCATTTTTTCATAACGCGCCTAAAGAAGTATAACTTCAAAAATAAGGTAAAAAAACATCGTTAAATCCAACAAAATTTCCATTTATTGTGAAAAACGAATAAGTAATATTGTTACTCATATTATTAATTATTTCCTTGAAGTTTCGAGGGCTACTAGTCACAAATCAAATAAATACAATAACATAGGTACTAAATTATTATTATTCATTTTCTAAGGATGTTATTGTAGTTATCTGTAGATATTTGTATGATTGTTTCTTGCTTAAATGTTTTGTATTTGTATTTGCGAGTTTTTAATTGACCGTATAGGATATGGTCAAGTATTACAATAAGAATGGATGAAAAAAGTGTTGTTTTTTTTGCTCATTTTTTTCGAAATATCTCAAAAATGGCTGAAACTATTTTGAATAAAAAAATTGAACAAAACCATGGCGTTTTGATCTACAAAAATGTCCTAATAAATGAACATCGAAAAAATTATAATTTTACTTTACCATACAGGGTATGGTCAAGTATTGTAATCGTGCATGAAAAAAAGTGGTTTTTTTCCATCTTTTTTTCAAAATATCTCAAAAACGACTTAAACTATTTTGATTAAAAAAATTGAGCGAAACCATGGCATTTCGCTCTACAAAAAAGCCCAAATAAGTGAACATCGAAAAAATTATATTTTTCTAGATAATAATTGTTTTGTCAAAATGTCTGTTAGTCTGTCCGTCAGTTAGTTAGTCTGTGCGTTACCAAATTTTTGTGGACTAGCTAGCTCAAAAACAACCTTGAATATCAAAACCAAATTTCACATATAGTTTTGTTCCATTGAGATTAAGAGCTGATTAGATTTTGGTGCATATCGACCCAAAATTGGTGGGTGGAGGGGGGATTATAAATTAAAAATATAGGCCATTCGAGCAAACTCAACCAAATTTTGTATACATAACCAATGAGAGACCATAAGTCTAAAAATGCAAAAACTAACTTCCCAAAATGGGGGGGGGGCGTAGGGTCAAAAAATGAAAATCTAGGCCCTTGTATCAAACTCAACCAAATTTTGTATACATATTCAGTGGCACCCAAAAAGTATAAAAATGCAAAAACTAACCGCCCAAAGGGGTGGGGGGTGTAGGGTCAAAAAATGAAATTCTAGGCCCTTGTACCAAATTCAAACAAATTTTGTATACATAATCAGTGGGACCCTATAAGACTAAAAATACAAAAACTATCCCCCCTCCCCTACATGATTATAAATAATTTTATTAAATATTAAATATAAGTGAGGGGTCAGGTTGTATAGTAAGGTCAAGTGGATGGCCACATCAGAACACGTCAGCTTATTTTATATTTTAATGATTTTATCAAAATGTCTCATAGTAGTTACCAAATATTTTGTAAGCTCTAGCTCAAAAACTAGTCTGAATATCTAAACGAAATTTCACATGGAGTTTCGGTGAATTGAGATTAAGAGCTGATTAGATTTTGGTTGAAATCGAACTAAAAATTAAGGGTGTGGGGTCTCTTAAAAATTTAAAATTATAAAATCTTCAAACAAAAAAAAACAAGAAAAATTCAATTTACTGTAAAATTATCCTATAATAAAAAAAGAAAATTATCATTTTTATCGGGGTTAAAAATTGAGGGAGTGGGGGGTTCAAAAATATCAATATAAATCCTAGACCCTTTGATCGATTTGTACGAAATTTCGCGTATGCACGCTATTGTCTGACCTAATGAAAATGACTCACTATGTGAAATTGATACTGACCAAAAAGATAGGGGGGGGGGGGGGGCTAAAAATATTTTCAAACAAAAATCGAAGAAAGGTGGTATTTCTATTAGAATAGTTTCATAATTAAAAGAAGATATTATTAATTATTGCTAATGGGCCCCATAATTAAGAGATGGCCACATCAGCTTATTTTTTTTTTTTACTATCATAAATAATAAATAAAATTATTATTTTGGGAAAAACTTAAATATCAAATTCTTTCAAAATAAAAAAAATAATTTATAGCCACCTAAACTAAAATAATGAATTTATAATTATTTTTAATTATCGTGTTATTTTTCTAAATATTGACAAGTTTATAACAGATTAAAATCAAAATTGGGTCAATTCAGAGCGATAATAAAAAATACAACATGGTTATAGGTCATTTTTAAAGATAATAGATAGAATACTGATAGATTAACTAGATACCTACAGAGCGAAAGAGCAACATTCCTTTGGAGACCAACTAGTGGTAAATTTCAAGCGAAGCAGTCACTCTCTTGCATAATTCTTAAAAAGTGAATGCAATAAATAATGTTACTGTTTTTTATTTTATTTTTATTTCTATTTTCAATGTCACCGCCGGAGATGGCTTGTCTATTGATTTCAGTAGGGAATAAACAGCCAAGTATTTTTCTAGTACCTGTCAACGACCTAGCGGGGTTAAAATATTTACCACACGACGATTTGTAATTGGATCTTTCTTCAAGAATGACATGACATGGCCTAAAGGCCATTAAATTTTATAATACATATTTAAATACCATTAGGAAATAGAGGTTGTGCCTTGAACAAAAAAGATCATGATAATTTTAAACTTTGGTGAATATAGCAGGGTCGGAATACTTGTGAGATTTTTCGTAATGATATTTATTTACCAGGTGTGCAGTAAATTTTTTTTCTTTAATTGAGATTGGTGTAAAATCAATTTTTAATGTGTGTTGTGATGGTGGACACCCAGGGGTGAACCGCGACCTAATATCGTGTACAGCTACCTTAGTATCACAATGTTTCAAACTATATAGTAACTATATAGTTTGGAACATTGTGGTACTAGGGTACTTCCACTTCCACTTTCATTTCCAAGTAGAAGACAATACATGAAGGGGTATTATCTAATGAATTCCAAAATAATTCCACATCATTCCAAAGACGGTGTACACCTAATTCCAATCGCGATTCACTCATTGATGGACACCCTTCAGCACCTACGATGCCAATTCATAAACTAAATTGGTTTGGCCGAAGGTAATTGTACACAAATCTCTTTAAATTTTAATAAATTTTATATTTATCAATTGCTGTGTTCACCACACGACTTTCACATTTTCATTTATTTGAAATCATCGCGACACTACTAATTTACACCCCCTTAGGACCAGTAGGCCAGTAGGACTCCAGAACCAATGCCAGAGTATTAGGAGCGCCAAAAGCGCCCCACAACTCTGCAATGCGATCAAGGAAAAAAAATACAAAACTACAAACAAAAAAAAAACATAAACAAAAATTAACATCAAAATGCTAAAAAAATAAAAAAAATAATAATAAAACTCGCTTAAAATGGGCTGGCCACCGCAGAAAGGTCATTTGTCGAGGAAGGCCAGCCCAGCAATGCACATAAATCCAAACTCACTATTTCAATTAATTAAGGCCGGGTCCCGTCTGGAAAGTCCGCCTCATAAAACTAGAAAAGTTAAAAAGGGAACCTAGCATCGCCCTGAGTGTCATTTTGTTTAATGTAGTTTTAGGGACACCCAGAGCGCGCAGGTCCCTGAAGGGCCGGGGACAAAAGCTTGCTGTACTTCTTCACGCCTATATCGAGCTTAAGTTTCGAATTTCGTAACTCTGAGACTTATGGTTGGGAAACGCAGGGGGTTACATACGTATGCACTGACCAATGGATTTTTGGCCTCTGGGGACCACAATATCCGGTTTTACGTCCCAAATCCGGTTTGCAACTATAAAGGGCATCGATTTCTTCCATCTAGAAGTTACAAAATGAAATTAACTTTTTTCTTCTCTGAGATTCAAGCTCTCAAAGATTCAGGACCCAGACAGGGCATCGTAATACTTCCAGTTTATTGAAGGGGACAATAAAAGAGTGTGTCTTCTGCTGGAATTATCGTTATAAATAAATAAAATTTATAATTTTAAAAATTCTGCTACTCTCGGCAAAAACTTTCAATTTACTTCCAGTTTATATTCTATGAATATAAATGTGAAAGTAAAATTTGTTTCTACCCACAAATTCCCTTCTGAGGGCACTCTTTTTTGTAAATTACACCTTCTTACTTTTGTCAAGGGGTAGTCCTGTGGTTTCTCATACTCTTATATATTTTATAATTTGCTCAATATGTTACTTGCCTAGGGCCAAACTAATGCAGTTAAGAATTGTCATCGTAGGTGCTGAAGAAGGTTTTCGCTGTATAAAACAGAAACATATCATATGTATGTCCACCATCACAACACATATTAAAATTGATTTTACACCAATCATTTAAAGAAAATTTTTTTACTACACACTTGATAAATAAATATCACAAGTTTTAAAATCTTTTTGTAATCTTTTCACGGAAGCATCGACGGCCAGTTCACAGTGGAACCAATCAGCTTCTCAATAAATATTGTTATCTGAATATATAAATATATAAGTTTTTAAGGAATTTGGTGCTGATACTTGGTGAAACATTTTTTTAAATTAATAGATAAAAAATACTTGTTAGGTTTCACATTAAGATATAAAAATAAAACGAATTTATTTTTGGAGAGACTTTAATCTCGATATATATATTTCGGGTGGATAAGCCATCTTCAGGAGCAAGTTAGTTACTTTCTGTTTCTCCTGAAGATGGGTTAGTCACCCGAAATATATATATCGAGATTAAAGTCTCTCCAAAAATAAATTCGTTTTATTTTTATATCTTAATATGAAACCTACCAAGTATTTTTTATCCGATAATTTTCAATATATAAGCTTTAACCCGTGTCGGCAGGGCACATATCGGTGAATTTCTACGGAAATTCTTTAGAACAGTGGTCCCCCGCGAGCCAAATACGACCCTTGAAACATATCCATCCGGCCCGCGTCTATTACAGAATTAATTCACATATATCCACTATATTAAATAATATTAATGCCATATAATGGCGTATTATTAATATAATTTCCGTATATGTTAAATAGGGCCCGTCCTTAGTTTTCAATGTTCACATGTGGCCCTATCTCTCAAAAGTTTAGGAACCCCTACTTTAGAGCAGCGTTTCTCAACCCCCGGTCCGCGAATAAATTTGACCGGTCCGCGGAGAATTCACACTGGACGGCGTTAAAAAAATTTCTTATTCAAAATTTTTTTTTATTTTTGACAAGGATTTGTTATTTATTAATTATTATAAGTAATCAGAAATAAAAATAAAAAATTTTACTTTTAGTGAATAGTATTAATTTAATTTTTTAGTAATCATAGGACTGATTTTTTGTTGTTTTCCTATATACAATGATTTTGTGATTTTTTTTTTATAATTTTCTATGATTTTCGTCCAAGACTTGTATATAATAATTACTTATCTTTAAAATTAAATATTATTGTAAATAAGTGATAATAAAAATTGTACAATTAACTTATGTAGTAGTTCATTAATACCTAGTAATCCGGTAATTTTTTTTACAAATTTTACAGGTTCGGCGGCCAAAAAAGATTGAGAAACTCTGCTTTAGAGAATTTAGGTAGTTAAACGATTTACGCTTTTGTGCAGCAGATTTAGGTATTTTTGTATGAGGTTCACAATTTTAATTTTACCAAATAACAATATTATTTTAGTAGATACTAGTGGCCCTAGAATATTATTTAGTAGTAGGTAATATTTTTAAAGTAGTCAATAGATAATCCAGAATTTCTTAAAGGTGATAAATATTTTATTTGTTTTAATTAGAAATTGCGGATATCTGCTCTTATTAAACGAGCAAAAATTATTTATATATTTGTTTGTATATTTTTTTCTATTTTGAAAACTGCTCTAACGATTTTGATGAAACAAACTCTATTAACAAGTTTTGAGGATGAAAAAGCGATCTGGCTAGGTCTGGACCTCATCAAAATTCATTTTAATTGACTTTTTCTTAATTAAATTAATTATTGACAGATGAAAATGTTAATAAAAAAGTTTGTTTACATTTTTTTCAATTATCAATTATTTATTAATTGTTTTTTTAATTTTAAAACCCACGAATACTTTATAAAAAATATTATCATATATTAAAAATTAGGAAATTTTAATAATTTTTCACTAAAGCAAAAAATTACCGAGCATCGCTTGGTGGCTCCAGGTACTATTTTATAAATTGTATTATATTAAACTGTTTAAGGTTTTTAAAAATGTTAAATTTAAATTTGTAGAAAAGTTTTCTTATTAGGACTTGAAATAAGAATAGAAAAAAAAATACTAAAGTTCCACCTGGGACTAAAAGTTCACTTTTTATGAATCACACCAAATACTTGACCCCTCAAGGGTTTAGATTTCAAATTTCAAGTCAATCGGTCAAGCCGTTTGTTTAACTTGGAGGTCGGTGAACATAGAGATATAGAATCTACTTATTCAATGATACTTCTTAGTATGTTTTTTAAATTATGGACTGTAACCATTTTACTGATAAAGGCCTTAAAATAAGGCCGAAAAGTATTTGGATGGTTTGAGCATTTTTTTTTTAATTCGGCCTCAGCCCTGATATAAGACCTCATTAATCGACAGATTATAAATTACTTTATTTAGGCTGTGAAATTGGACCAAATTTCACATGTCCTTTTGACAAAGCTTCACTTTCTGTCACAGTTTAAATATAATAATTTAAATATAATATAAACATAACACATTAAAAATTAAATACTACCTATAGTAATTTACCTTGACCGAGATTTTATTTATAATATTATATTTTTACTTAAATTGATTTGATTAGTATTTTAATATATGCACATAATTTAAGAATTTATATATACCTATATAAAATATTGACAAAATAATAATAATAATAATACATATATTTTAAAAAACAATCTTCAAAAAGTTTCGGGGAAAATTTCACTCTTTATCAATGGAAATTTTTAAATTAAAAAATAACATATTTTTAATTCTTAGATCAGCGATTCCCAAACTATGGGTCGCCAGCCTAATTTTAGTGAGTCGCGGGAAGGACAGCCAATTCAATAAAAATATATTAAATTTGTAAGCTTTAAAAATTTTTAAGAAATAAGTTGGCTACGTCTGGGAGCGTGTATTTACCAAAGCGTTAAAATATGTATAATTTAGCTATAATTAATGATATTTTAATGATAAAATACAGCAAGAAAATTGGTGATATCCATTGATCAAATGCAACTGTAAAAAGTTATTAGTTCGAAAATTACAAATATAGTATTTCTTTATAAAAATAATATGAGTAATTTTTTTTCTAAACACCTGTTTGCTTCCTTTGTCTTTCCCACGGAGAAGCGGAAAAATATATTTTTTGGACTTTTGAACCAAAAGTTCTTAAACTAAAAAACCCAAAATCTTATCTGCTATTGACTTTAGAAATAAAAAAACTAATACAACATTTTTATACCATAATGAACTTAAAAAATCTTAATCGAGGCGTATATAATATATTTTAAAAAAAATCTATAGAAGTCATTTTTCAGCAAAGTATAGGAACCTCTGTCTTAGATAATAAATAATCTTTTTGAATCTTAGAAAAAGGATTTTTTTTTCTTTCTTAAATTTAAAAATGTCCATTGATAAAGGGAGAAATTCACTCGAAACGTTTGGAAAATAAAGGTTTTGAAGATTGTTTTTTAAAAGATTTGTATTTATTTTTAATTATAAAACAAATAATAAATAATTTATTTTTTAAGAGATTTCAAGTTGAGGATAGTAATAGATTTAGATTTTCTTGAAAAATCATAAGAGAGTGTCATCTACTATATTAGATCCGATGGAATGGATTATTTTTAACTATGTCAGAAGGTTTGTTTTACACGCCCTAATTTTTTTTTAATATAGTAAGTGGCGTAGCGAACATAACTAGCGCCCGAGGAACGACTATTGGCGCCCACCTCCAGAATCACATACATATGGTAATATAAGATATAGAATTTACTTGTATTAAGAATATAATTCAAACAATAATAGAATGTAGTAGCTACCTTAAAATATTTATAATATATTACGAATTAGTCACTACCTAACTACAAAAATTATGTATTTTGTTAAGGGAGAATGGTGTGGGTTCTTGGTGAAATATTTTAAATAAAGTAAAGAAAATTTTGAAAATTTTTCAAAATAAATTGACAGGTTCTGATGTGGTCATCCACTTGACTTTACCATACAGATCTGTTTGAGTTTGGTACAAGGGGCTAGATTTTCATTTTTTGACCCCCGCCCCCCCATTTTGGGAGGTTTGTTTTTGATTTTTTAGTGTTCTGGGGGCCCACTGATTATGAATACATAATTTGGTTGGGTTTGCTCAAATGGCCAAATGGCAAGAATTTTTGAGTTTTTGACCCCCCCCCCCCCCCCCCCCCCCCCCATATTATCAGCTAGAAAAAAATATTTTCGTTATTATAGGTCTATTTTGTAGACATTTCATTTTTCTTGTTTTTTTTAGTTTAAAAATATTATTATTTTTTATATTTTAACCCCCCCCCCCCCCTCCCCCCCCTTAATTTTGGGTCAATATGCAACAAAATCTAATCAGCTCTTAATCTCAATGCACCAAAAGTATGTGTGAAATTTTGTTTTGATATTCACATTTTTGAGCTAGCTCGTCCACAAAAATTTGGTGACACACAGAATAACAGACCTAACTTACAGAAAAACAGACTAACTAACAGAATAGCAGACTAACAGACATTTTGACAAAACATTTATTATCGCAAAAAATATTTTTTCGATGTTCACTTATTTGTAGACCGAAATGCCATGGTTTCTCTCTATTTTTTTAATCAAAATAGTTTCAGCCGTTTTGTGATATTTCGAAAAAAAGAAGGAAAAAACACTTTTTTCATGCACGATTACAATACTTAACCATACCCTGTATGGTAAAGTAAAAATACCGTACTGTATTTCGGGATAAATATGGACTGTGGCTCAGGCTAGGCTTTAAATTTGAGGCAAAAAATCTAGTTAAAAATGTCTTGAAGATAATTTTGGGCGCCCCTCTGCGAGTAGATCTCAGTGAAGGACGAAAGCCATTAATAAATTAAATTCCAAATCCGCCGCAGGCCCGGATAACATCCCACCAATTCTCATTAAAAAATGCGCCCCTGAACTTGCCCCTATCTTATCCAAGCTATTCCAACTCTCTTACGAGTCGGGCATATTCCCCGAAAGCTGGAAAATAGCCAGAGTAACACCTATTCCTAAAAAAGGAGACACATCACAAATCTCTAATTACAGGCCTATCTCGATCACCTCTGTTCTTTCCAAATTAATGGAATTAGTCATAAACCAACACGTCCTTCATCACTTAGAAAACAATAAATTAATTCACGATAGGCAATATGGATTCAGACAAAATTGTTCCACAGGCGACATCTTAACCTATGTCACCCACACCTTGAACAATACTCTAGAGGCCGGAAAAGAAACCCTCGCTGTAGCCCTTGATATCTCCAAAGCTTTTGACCAGGTTTGGCACAAAAATCTTCTTGCCAAACTACCAGCCTTTGGATTCACACCAACACTTCGCAAATGGATTGAAAGCTTTCTGACAAACCGAAGTATAAAAGTTGTGGTGGATGGAACATCTTCTGAATCGTTCTCCACAAACTCTGGTGTTCCCCAAGGCTCTGTAATCTCCTCCACACTCTTCCTTATTTATATAAACGACCTTATTGATCAAACGGCAAACCCCACTCATTGTTACGCCGACGATAGCACTCTACACGGCAAACCCTCTCTCCCGAATAATCGAATCAATATTGCCTCCTCAATTACTCTCGACCTAGACAAACTGAATAAATGGGGCTCTCAAAATTTAGTTAACTTTAATTCAAATAAGACTCAATGTTGTCTAATTTCTAGGCGCGAAAATAGAGATTTCCCTGATATTCACTTCGATTCGAATACCCTGAAAATGTGTGACAGCCTATCCATGTTGGGCGTCTCTGTCGCATCTGACCTGTCTTGGAATGAACACATCTCCTCTGTGGCGAAATCTGCAGCAAGGAAGATTGGCTTCTTATTCAGGTCCAAGCGATTTTACAAACCCCCACAACTTCTCACCATCTACAAGGCCCAAATCCGCCCCTGTCTCGAATACGGCTCTCATCTGTGGAGAGGAGCCTCAAAATATTCTCTTGCTACCCTTGATGCAATTCAGAAACGAGCCGTCAGGCTAATTGACGATTCTACCCTCACCGACTCCCTCGACTCGCTGGCTCATCGAAGAGATGTCTCCGCCCTTTCCCTTTTCTATAGATACTATCACGGCAGGTGCTCTGATGAGATAAAATCAATAATTCCCCCCAAAGCATGCTTTGCACGCAGCACACGTTTTGCCGACTCCCAACACTCTTTCGCGGTCAAATTAGAAAAGTGCCGGACCACTTCATTCGCGAATTCATATATCCCCATGACTTCAAGGAACTGGAACTCTCTCCCAGCCTCTATCTTTCCCAGCACCTATGATCTTCAAACCTTCAAAACCAGGGTGCATAGACACCTACGTCTACACCCTCTCACTTAAACAACTTTCCCTTCTCTTCGGTAATGCAAGGGTCTTTCGAGATCCATAGGGGCTACATCTTTACTGGTGCACCCCTTCTTGCATTCGATTGCATTAAAAAAAAAAGTAAAAAACAAGAGTGAATACAAAACTAAAAAAAAAATCATGAATCAGTTGCTTTTTCATATTTTTAACCGACTTCAAAAAAGGAGGAGGTTCTCTATTCGACTGATTTTTTTTTGTGTCTATGTTGCCTCATATCTCCGCCAATTGTGAACCGATTTTGAAAAAAAAAATTGCATTGGGTCCAGTCTAGCTTCCGATTGGTCCCATTTTTCATAGGTATTAGACCTTTTTGTTAGGTTTGTTTAGGCTTAACTTCTTTGTTTATCAACCGATTTCGATGATTCTTTTTTTATTGGAAAGCCGGTATCTTAGTGATAGTGCCATATTAATTTGGTCAAGTTCTGATGATAGGATAACTATTAATAACATCACTAAAAAGAGAAAAATAAAAATAATTTTTAAGAAAAAAATAAAACCGACTTCAAAAAATTAAATGCAACAAATAAAATACACTAAAAGGTATAAAATAATTATTATCTTATTTAGTTACAACTAAACGACGAAATATTAACATGAAATTACTTTTTGAAGTCGGTGCCAAACAAACTATACCTATAAGCGAGCATATCCTCCAAACGTACTAAGTAAGATCCGTCGAATGCGATTCATAAAAGGTATATGTTTGGTACCGACTTGAAAAAGCAATTTCATGTTAATATTTCGTCGTTTAGTTGTAACTAAATAAGATAATAATTATTTTATACCTTTTAGTGTATTTTATTTGTTGCATTTAATTTTTTGAAGTCGGTTTTATTTTTTTCTTAAAAATTATTTTTCTTAAATAAGTGAATAAATGAAATACGTAAATATTTAATATATTGTTATTTATTACATGAATAACAAAAAATCCCAATTTTCGAGTTAAATTAATCCTCTGGCCGCCCTGCAAGCTTATCTCCATCGTGTATACCGAGTTATATGCCGGTCATCATCGATGGATCAATATATTAATTTTATTGTCTCGACTCTCGATGCCCTTTACCATTAAATCTGGTGCATATAGTATTTTAGTATTCGCATTGGCTTGTTGCATTTGGGGCTATTCTGCAGGGGCGTAGGTGAAAGTGTCCCTCGCCCTGGCCTGCCTGCTCCCTCTCCGTCCCAAATCCACGTGACTACCTTTGGCCAGGAAGGTATATATACTTCAGTAGAGCACCTTTAAGGTATCTCTCGACTGTACAAACAGAACAGAACAACTTCACAATGGCATTCAAGGTGAGCTCTCACTTCCATCATACGGATTACGATTAAATCAACTGAATTTCGGATATTTAAGGATGTTTCTTCTGTTTTTCAGTTAGTCGTCCTCCTTTGCGCAGTAGCCGCCGCTAACGCCGGTTTCTTGGGCGCCCCCGCTGCCGTATCATACGGCGCACCCGCCCTTGCATACGGTGCACCCGCTTACTCTTACGGATCCCCCTACGCTTCTGTGCAATCCCCAGCCCTTGTCTCTCAACAATCCAACATCCTCCGTACACCCGGAAACCTTGGACAGGTATATATTTCTGAAATATTTAAATTTTAATAAAAAATATTTGTGTGCCTCATCCACATAAGCTCACGAGGGAAATTAAACTTATTTAAATCATTTAAATATCCTAATTTTAATAAATTTTATTTGTCATTAAATTTTAGTGGGTTTTCAAATAAATTATTTCCCCTTTATTGTAACAAAAAAAAAAAATCAAACAGATACGTCGCTAAAGAAGTTTCACTTCAAAAATTTGTTTTTATTCAATAGATGAATCTATCTATTATAATAGGCTTGCGAGACGATTCTGAAGTGATGTTTTTTTTTTAATTTTAAAACTCATTAATAGTTCATGACAAATAAAATTTACAAAAATTAGGATATTGAAATTATTATTTTAAAACCTTCTGTAGAGTCATGGGAGAAAGATGCTAGCCGAAAGCGGGCTTCGCAGCTGGTGTTAAAGTAAAATTTTCTTCAAAAATTAAAATCGATTTCTAATAGTAATCAATCAAATTAGAAAAATTAAAATTTGTTTTTATTGTATAACTATCGATAAAGTTTTCTAATTGATTAAGGAACATTTTGTTTCTCGAAACGTTTCATATATATAGTATTCTATTAAAATCATTTACTTATATGATTGTTTTTATAAAATAATTGTATTTATTTCTTGACATAATACAAGACAAGAACGTTATTTTATAAATTCGTTAAAATTTTTGTCCCATTTTTCATTTGATAATTTATTTATTTGTTTGCATGAAATTTTGTCTGGAGAGATTTATTATTTATTTATTTATTTTAATTAAATGTATTTCATTAGTAGTTTAAATACTCTCTTTGTTAAATTTCTAAAATTTGGTCCAGATTAAACAAAAGGCTTAATCCACCCACGGCAATTCCAGAGAGGTGGCAAAGTTAAGTCATGCCACCCCCAGCAGGCCCAGTTAGCCAAGCGTTACTTTTGTCTAAAAATTATTCTATTGAATAATAATAGTCATACCTCATAATTTTTTTTTTAAACATAAAAATTGTAATTTAAAAAAAAAAAAACTAATTCATATTGTTAAGTGGTTCTTGCCACTACGCAATCTCGTGGTCAAAAATATAACTAAAACAAACGGGTACGCTGCACACTTATCAATCATGCCAAGATATCCTTATACATATGGCTATATGCATTTTCAAAGTTCTCAATCTCCTGGGTTTTTTAATGTTTAACATTCAATTTTGGTACTTAGGTCTATTTTTAAAATATCAAGGGAGAGTTTTTTTTTTTTTTTCAATGCAATCGAATGCAAGAAGGGGTGTACCAGTAAAGATGCAGCCCCTATGGATCTCGAAAGACCCTTGCATTACCGAAGAGAAGGGAAAGTTGATTAAGTGAGAGGGTGAAGACGTAGGTGTCTATGCATTCCAGTTTTGAAGGTTTGAAGATTATAAGTGCTGGGAAAGATGGAGGCTAGCAGAGAGTTCCAGTTCCTTGAAGTCATGGGGATATATGAATTGGCGAATGAAGTGGTCCGGCACTTTTCTAATTTGACCGCGAAAGAGTGTTGGGAGTCGGCAAAACGCGTGCTACGTGCAAAGCATGCTTTGGGGGGAATTATTGATTTTATCAAATTTTATCAGTTTTTTCATTGTTTCAAAATTTGACCCATGGATCGAAAAATTGGGGATTTTTGATTTTAGTGTCTTAAACACAAAAGGCTTCGTATCTTCTGGGCTGGTGGTGTGACGAGTGATCGGAGGTGGAGAAGGTTAGAGGGGTCGGGGGTTTAGAGGGCGAAACCCCTTGACTAGAAAGTGGTCCGTCAAAAGCGGGCTTCCCAGCTATATTGAAAAATTGAGAGGCCGAAAAATATTTAAATAAAGTACTTAATATTGCATAAGATAGTAAACAAACTAATAATCTATCTTGTTTGTTTTTTGAAATCATTTTCTTTATACAATAAAAATAAATATGACCCGATTGTGTTAGTTTTTATTTTGACCACCAGACAGCGCTGTTTACGATTAGCACCGCAATTCTAAAAAAAGAGAAACTTAATGAATTTGGATGCTTTTTTTCTTTTTGCAGGTGTCCACCTACTCCAAGACCATCAACACCCCCTACTCCAGCGTGAGCAAATCTGATGTCCGTGTGAGCAACGATGCCCTCGTCGCCGCCCACGCACCCGTCGCCACCTACGCCGCCCCCGTTGCCACCTACGCCGCCCACGCACCCGTAGCCTACGCTGCTGGTCCCGCTTACGCCCGTGCCGCCCCCGCTGGTCTCCTCGGAGTCGCCTACTCTGCCGCCCCCGTTGTGTCCCACATGACCTACTCCAACGGTCTTGGTCTCTCCTACGCCTGGTAATTCCTCTTCCTAGTCTCAATTCTCTCAAACAAGTCATTTCTTGTCCTAAGTTCAAAATCTTCCCTCACTGGGTCATCTCTTCATCACTTCTGTATTTATTTATCCATGAAAAACAATAAATTATTTTACCTGTAAATTGCATTTACTTATTTTATATCTAAGAATTCGGCAAACCTAGAAGACACCAAAGTATATTTTTCAATTTTATTTCAGATCTGTTAGTAGTTATTAATTGAGAAATCTCAAATTCATTATTTCAGAATTTTCAGTTGAATTGAGAAGCTATTAATTATTGTATATTTAAGAAAATCACTACTATTTATAAGGGGCTTAAGGTGATATAGCAGAGAGGTAGTAGCTTCTTGGTCTGCACAGCCGAGAGGTCTCGAACACTAGCAGGACTGGTAGTAGAGTGAAACTCTCTCTAGAAATAGGTCTATGTTTTTTCCATTACAAGTGAAAATTAGTCCCGATAATGATTTGTCAAGTAAGATGAGTGTAAAAACATCAAATATTAAAACTCAGTATTTTTCCTGCGTCAGAAAATCATCGCCAGAATGTTATGCTTGCTGACTACTGCTATATCGTAGAGCTCGTGGTTCTAAACCTATGGATCATGAAGCATATTCTTTGGGTCGCCCAGAGTTGTTAAGCAAATTTTTTACTAAATTTATTTTTAATAAGTTTATAAATATATTTTAATTTATTCACTTACTATTAAAAGTAAAAATATTAAAAACACCTACTTATTTTTAACTAAATTTTCCTTGGATCAAAAACTATCTTTGTTTCTTAATCTAGGCACACACAGTCGATTTTTAGTCGAGCGATGGTTTAGTTGATGGACATAAATATCGGTTTCTCGAAAACGGCTAGATGAAATTTAAAACATAACATAACATTAAATTGAAAGTTTTTGCCGAGAGTAGCAGAATTTTTATATATTGAAGGAGACAACAAAAGAGTGTGTCCCCTGCTGGAATTATAAATTTTACCCATTTATAACGAGACTATAGTTTCGAGGGCTTTGCCCTCTTCATCAGTCTATTACAATGGAATCTTTCATGAAAGATTTTAACCTTTCATTCATAAATTAATTCCTGTGAATCCATTGTAATAGACTGATGAAGAGGGCAAAGCCCTCGAAACTATAGTCTCGTTATAAATAAATAAAATTTATAATTCCAGCAGAAGACACACTCTTTTATTGTCTCCTTCAATAACATAACATTAACAAAATGAAGTGTTGATTGATTTTTGGTACAAACCAGTCCACAAACATTATACTTTATGACTGTAATTTTTTAATAAGTTAATGAAGACTCGTGGAAAAGTCCACAGTGATCTTGTAGCCAAGGTTTCCGTTGGTATATATTATTATTGGTGTAGAATATTGAGGTATTTCGGAAAAATATGATACGGATGGTTGGTATGTAGTAAAAAAACTTCTTAAGTAGTTTTTGTGTATTTAATGGTGTACATTTGCTTGCGAAGGTTTCGGACTAGATCAATCCTTCATCAGCACCTATTGATGGCATGTTCTTCATACATGACCAAAGTTGTGTTAAATAAATAAATTGGCAAGGTAAAGTCAACTTTTGCAATATATTTTTATATTTTTATATACTCATGTCTATATATATCTTTTGTATTGTATACCATTGGAAACTATCTTATGGGGTTTGATCTCACAAAAGTTGTTTTCACCTACGAAAACAATTTTTCAAATTGCAATTATACAATTTATTTTAAAAAGGTGGGGGTGATTGGCCTTGACTTCTACTTTGAACATTTTGTTCTCTCTCGGTCATTTTTTTGATCAGCAGACAACATCACAACTTAGAGCTGTTGTCAAAAGGTTGGTTGTATCTTTGTTCAAAAATATGGGCTCTTTCGTTGTACCAAGTTATCCACTTTGCATTTTAATATTTCAACTATGCACACTAAAATTTAATAAATCTTAGTTAATGGGTGCTGATGAAGGATTGATCTGGTCCGAAACCTTTGCAAGCAAATGTACACCATTAAACACACAAAAACTACATAAGAAGTTTTTTACTACATACCAACCATCCGTAACTTATTTTTCCGAAATACCTCGAAATTCTACACCAATAATAATAATAATGTAATTTTTTAATTGAAAAGTTTTTGTTTTGCCGAGAGTAGCAGAGTTGTTTATTCACAAAGAGAAACAAAGTGGTTGTCCTCTGCTTGATGCAATTAAACATACACATATATATATATATAGAAATTATATATCTGTATATATTTATTATTTATTTGTTTGACTCTATAGTTCCGAAGACTTGGTCTTCATCATCAGTATTTTTTTAATTATAAATATTATTTTTCATGGTCATCACAATATCCATTCAGTCGAATTGAGAACCTCCTCTTTTTTGAAGTCGGTTAATGATAAAATTTGTAGGAAATTTTATGAACTTTCATTTTGATTAGGAAGGTTATTTACGAAAAGTTGATAGTTTTAAAGTTAAAAGCCATAAACCGCCAAAAAATGGAAATTTTCACCTTTTATGCATTTTTTACAATGTTGCGTCACGAAATTTGGCTGGGAGACCTCAGATTTGAATTCAGCGCATACGGTATTGACCCCTTGAAAAATAATATTTATAATTAAAAAAAGACTGATGATGAAGACAAAGTCTTCGAAACTATAGTCTCAAACAAATATATATATATATATATAGATATACAATTTCGATATATATGTGTGTATGTTTATTTGCATCATGTAGAGGACACCCTCTTTGTTTCTCTTTGTGTAATTTTTTAGTTAATTCTCAATATCTTGAAAATAGCTAAGCCAATTTTGATCAAAACTCAAAAAAAAGTTATTTAAATTTTATATTAAAATTTGCCTTTTGAAGTACTTTACTCTAGTAAGCAAGTATTTTTTTTAAATTTTTTAAAATTTATTTATTTGTTCTGTTTAATATAGCTCATTTAACAATGCTTAAGTAAGAATGGATAGGCGGCTTATTTCAATTAAATACCAAATTTGAGAGAAAATTTTACAAATAACCATAGCAACTGTGTTTTATCGTATCTTTTACCTTTGCTAAAGACGTGAAAGAATCGACTTAAAACCAGGTCTAACTTTTGAAAAAAAAATGTATTTTGATAGGTTTTTTAATTAAACTAATTATTATCAGGTAGTTGAATAAAAATCAATCGTGTGGTTAAATCAAAATAAAATAAGTGGTTGATTAATAAACAATAATTAAAAATAGGTTGGTTTTCCAGGTACGAGTGTTTAAAATCACAAAAGATAACTATTATTTAAAAATGCGATTTGAGGAAAAAGTCAAAACAATTTCAAAAGTCAGTAGATTTTAGTGCCTATTTGTTTCTAAATAATTATAAATTAATTTATATTTTATTTTATTTTAATCGATCAGGTATAGATGTGTGGATATCACCTTATTTTGGATAAATTGATAAGATATTTCACCCCTTGTATTGCCCTGATTTCGTCACAGGCTCTCCATTTAGCCAAGCGATGTTTTTCATTCGATTTTTTTTCAACCTCATCAAATTAAAAAGTTGCTCAAGATTTTCATTTAATTTGCATCTCATTTCACCACTCACTCATAATTCTCTTAAATTTTAAATAGGGTAAGTTTGATTAGGAATTTTATAGGTCTCTTGAGGGTGGAATTTTGGCATAGATCCAGTCAGGGATGTCACAAAAGGACACTTCACCCGAATCATTTTACAGCTGGGTCAAATTTTGATTCAATTTATTAAAATAAAATAAACCTTAAAAATACAAATATACCTATATATTTACAGGATTATTGGTAATTCCATAGAAAGGGATTATACTATAGTTAATTTCCAATCAATTTGTCCCTATGTACCCAGGGTCAAAAATCATTAGTTTTGGAGTTATGAGAGTTTTTTTTTTTTTTTTTATTTTTTTGAAATTGCCCAACTTTATACTAATAACTGCTAATTGTAAAAAAAAGTACTGCATTCTGAGTGCTAAAAAGACACTTTTCTAATAGCTGGTGAATAAGAGATCTCAACCAAAACCTTCTGTGAAAAAACAGGCCAACTTCGAAAAGTAGTGAAATCTAGTGTGTAGCCAAGTTAAATTCGCCAAGAATAATTAACAAAGAGAAACAAAGAGGTTGTCCTCTGCTTGATGCAAATAAACATATACACATATATCTCAAGATGATATATCTGTATATATATTATTTATTTGTTTGAGACTATAGTTTCGAAGACTTGGTCTTCATCATCAGTCTTTCTTCAATTATAAATGTTTTTCATGGAGTCAATATCATATGGATATTGAAAACTTGGTGTTCTTTCGTCACTGCTGGAGGGCTAGGAACTAAGATTAGTTCCTAGCCCTCCAGCAGTGACGAAAGAACACCAAGTTTTCAATATCCATATGATATTGACTCCATGAAAAACATTTATAATTGAAGAAAGACTGATGATGAAGACCAAGTCTTCGAAACTATAGTCTCAAACAAATAAATAATATATATACAGATATATCATCTTGAGATATATGTGTATATGTTTATTTGCATCAAGCAGAGGACAACCTCTTTGTTTCTCTTTGTGAATCAACAACTCTGCTACTCTCGGCAAAACAAAAACTTTTCAATTATTTCAAGAATAATTAAATTGAGAAAATAATAGATCTCACAACTTAATTATTCCTTC
Source organism: Forficula auricularia (assembly GCA_024734495.1). NCBI lineage: Eukaryota > Metazoa > Arthropoda > Insecta > Dermaptera > Forficulidae > Forficula > Forficula auricularia. The sequence continues at coordinate 6,030,749 of JALMQS010000136.1, forward strand.
GCGAATTTAACTTGGCTACACACTAGATTTCAGAAGATTTTATTTGAGATTTCTCTTCTTTTTGTAAACTATGATGAATCCCGTTGGTCAAAAGGGTTAGAATTTATATTTTTGACCCCAACTTATATAGATTCCGAAATAGAAGGTCAAAAATAACAAGTAATGAAATTTTTTGAAAATATCATTTAGATTCAAGACGATAACTAAAAAAAGTCCAATACACTTGATGTAAAAAAAATACGAAAAAAACATCTTCGTTTTATAAAGAAAAGTTCAAAATGTAACGTGATTCTTTTCGTTATCGTATCGCGAGAGCTATTAATTGGGAATTTTCGCTAATATTAAGGGGGTCAAATTAGAGCCAGATAATATTACATAATATCGATTTAAGTTAATTTTAAATAATATTTTTAAGAAATATGATATTAATGATAAAATATTATTTAATCTTAAATAAATATTTATTAACCAGCTGCGAAACCCGCCTTCGGAAGGCTACTTACTGGGCAAGAAGCTACACCCCCTGGACTCCCGGTATCTCCCCCCGGTACGCCATTTGTATAATAAAATATTTTATAATCACCCCCCTAGGTACGCCACTGGTATTGAGAAGATCACCCCCACGCCCTTTTTTTATGATCATAAATTATATTATTGCGAGGGGGCAGGAATGATCTTGACAATATCAGTAAATTATTATTCTAAAAGCCAATTTGGAGTCAGAGGGTGTGTAACCCCTTGGCTAGAAAGATTACCGCCGAAGGCGGGCTTCGCAGATGGTAATAATAATAACATACTACTAAAGGGCATTTCTGCCCCCAATGTCTGTATGGCCGTCCCCCTAAAAATAATCAATCAAATAACTCCTAAATTGTTTACTCTACGTCAAATACTATTAGAAGGAAAGTTGTAGGGGATGTAATTTTTAACATTTTCGTTTAAAATTTTTTGAAAATAACCACCCAAAATGGGGGGGGGGAAATTGAAAATTTTAGACCTTTGGATCGAAAATTTAACTAAATTTTGTAAACATATTCTCTGGGCCCTCTAAATGCAAAAACTAACCACCCAAAATAGGGGGGTCAAAAATGAAAGTTCTAGCTCTTTGGACCAAACTCAACCAACTTTTGTATACATATTCTGTGGGCCTCTAGAGAGCTAGAAGGGTGGAGAGTGACTGGAGGCTTGGTGTGGTGGAGAGTGATTAGATGGGGGAGAAGGGGTCAGGTTTGGGAACAAGATCAGTGGGGTGGAGAGTGGTTGGAGGTGGAGGAGGGTAGAGGGTTTAGGGACCGGGTCCAGGGGTGAAGACCCTTGGACATAAAGGGCCCCGCTGAAGGCGGGCGTCGTAGCTAGCAATAGAGTAAATAATTGAAAATTCTCGAATGAATTTAATTATTCGACCGACCAGCCAACTTTGCTAGCCGAATGTACCGCGTACTAATTAGATTTCCTTAGATCGCACCAAGTTTCTTTAAAAGTCGTTATCAAATTAATGATAATGGTTATAATGAAGATGATTAAAGTTCGCGGCGGGTCAGATACGTTTCTCCGAAGAGCCAGCGGATCAAAGGAGCTGCTGCTTGCTAATTTTCTAACTGCATTGATGTTGAGAGGACGACCTTGTCCTTGATTAATATTAACCAAATTGAATTAGAATACAAAGTCCTACAAAGTCAGTCATGCGGTAAAACAATTATTGTCTCAAACGAATGCAATTATATAATTAATTAATCCATACTTTGAATTCCATTCGAAAGGGGCCATTGCAAGTTCATAGGAGATTTCCCCCGGAAAGGTCTAGGTCAACAAACGTTACGGTCCATCGCTTCTAGAGTTCGCTGCAAAATCAGTCCATTTCAGGGCAACTACGAAAAGGGTGAAGCGGTATAAAAATTTAAGTTTAAAAATACTGATATTATTAATCGAGTGTTTAATTTAAAAAATTGAACACATATTTTTGATATGAAAAATGAAAGTAGAATAATAATTTGAAGTAAATAAAAATGATGCAGGTGACGTCAGAAATTTGTTTGAACATTTGTACAGATTAAATTTTCAAATGCACGAAAAATGATTATATTTGGGGTTTTGTTTCTAAGAGGGCCTCAATAAATTACGTCACACAAATTTCAAGATTTATAGACCCCCTTTCCCTCTGTCACATTCTGTCACATTTTCAATGAGCCCCCCCCTGATTTTGACGTCACACTTTAAGGTAATATTAGTTTTTTTTAATTAATTTAAGGTAATATTAGTTAATTTTAAATTAATTTTTAAAAAAATAATAATATCCCTACCTTTCTTCGGCGGTAGATCAAGTTAAGAAAATATGGTTTTGAGAGATAATGATGATCATCAAGAGTAAAACAAGATACTAGGAGGTCTTCTTGTCAGCCATCTGATAAAATGAATTATTCAGATTATGTTTTATAAATTGTAACACTAAACATATTCATGTATGATTATATCAAGTGTTTAATTAACTAACTGTTAACAAACTATGAAGGTTATGAGATAATGAAGATATATGCATGAGGTTAAGAGATATGTGCATTTGGTATATTTGTAATTTAATAGTTAAAAACCGTAAGAACTTTCTATCCAACCTAAAATATATAATGGTGTATTTACTATTTGTGTATTGATGGAGGAGAATTGGGAGAGGAGGAGAGATACCAATCGATTTGATTGGGGAATAATGGAATTGAAATAATTATCGGAAAAGAGGTTTTTTTATCTAATTAGATTTTTCCTCTTATTAGAAACAAGGACTAAAGATTAATAAGGACACTCGATGGTGGAGAAGCAATCTCCGAAATCGAAGCTAAAATACAAGGTATACATTAATTAATGTAAAATAATTGGTTTAATAAAATTTATTTGTGTATTGATAGGAAAAACGAGAGGTTTACACCAATCGACTTGATTGGGGAATAATGGAATTGAAATAATTATCGGAAAAGAGGTTTTTTATCTAATTAGATTTTTCCTCTTATTAAAAACAAGGACTAAAGATGAATAAGGACACTCGATGGTGGAGAAGTGATCTCCGGAATCGAAGCAAAAAAATACAATGTATACATTAATTAATGTAAAATAATTGGTTTAATAAAATTTATAAAAAAAAAAAAATATTTGTGTATTTACTATTAAGGAGATTGAATTGATGGAAACCAATCGACTTGATTGGGGAATAATGGAATTGAAATAATTAACGGAAAAGAGGTTTTTTTATCTAATTAGATTTTTCCTCTTATTAAAAACAAGGACTAAAGATAAATAAGGACACTCGATGGTGGAGAAGTTATCTCCGGAATCGAAGCTCAAATACAATGTATACATTAATTAATGTAAAATAATTGGTTTAATAAAATTTATATTTGTGTATTGATAGGAAAAACGAGAGGTTTACACCAATCGACTTGATTGGGGAATAATGGAATTGAAATAATTATCGGAAAAGAGGTTTTTTTATCTAATTAGATTTTTCCTCTTATTAAAAACAAGGACTAAAGATGAATAAGGACACTCGATGGTGGAGAAGTGATCTCCGGAATCGAAGCAAAAAAATACAATGTATACATTAATTAATGTAAAATAATTGGTTTAATAAAATTTATAAAAAAAAAAAAAAATATTTGTGTATTTACTATTAAATTTTGGAGATTGAATTGATGGAAACCAATCGACTTGATTGGGGAATAATGGAATTGAAATAATTAACGGAAAAGAGGTTTTTTATCTAATTAGATTTTTCCTCTTATTAAAAACAAGGACTAAAGATGAATAAGGACACTCGATGGTGGAGAAGTAATCTCCGGAATCGAAGCAAAAATACAATGTATACATTAATTAAAATAAAATAATTGGTTTAATAAATTTATATTTAATTTAATGATTGACGGGAATGACCAATTGACTTGATTGGGGAATAATGGAATTGAAGTAATTATCGGAAAAGAGGTTTTTTATCTAATTTGATTTTTTCCTCTTATTAAAAACAAGGACTAAAGATGAATAAGGACACTCGATGGTGGAGAAGTAATCTCCGGAATCGAAGCAAAAATACAATGTATACATTAATTAGTGTAAAATAATTGGTTTAATAAATTATATTTAATTTAATGGGGGAAAGGGAGGAGACGGAGATTAGCAAACCAATCGACTTGATTGGGGAATAATGGAATTGAAATAATTATCGGAAAAGAGGTTTTTTTATCTAATTAGATTTTTCCTCTTATTAAAAACAAGGACTAAAGATGAATAAGGACACTCGATGGTGGAGAAGTAATCTCCGGAATCGAAGCAAAAATACAATGTATACATTAATTAATGTAAAATAATTGGTTTAATAAAATTTATGAAAAAAAATATTTAATTTAATGATAATCAAACTTAGCTACTTTTCCATTGATGATGCGAGGAAGGAAGGAAATTAATTGGATGGATTAATTTCCACAATATGGTATTGGAATAATTATCGGAAAAGAGGTTTTTTATTTAATTAGTTTTTTCCTCTTATTAAAAACAAGGACTAAAAAGATGATCAAGGATACTCGATGGTGGAGAAGTAATCTCCGGAGTCGAATCTCAAATACAATGTATACATTAATGTAAAATAATTGGTTTAATAAAATTAAAAAAAATATATTTAATTTAATTTATTTTTAAATGAATAAAAGATAAATTTTCATAATAATATAAAAATGAAATATTTTACCTTAGACTCCTCGAATCGTTGAATTCAAATTATAAAAATCAAATAGAATGCCTCCCCCGAGGCTGGGCAAAGAGTCTCTACCCTTCAAAGAATATATATTGTTCAAACAATGAGAAAATTCAAATTTAAAATATGATTTCGATATCAATAAATATATCAAGTTTTCATCTTATGTATTTTACCTATACAGAGAGAAATTGAGAGAGAGAATTGTCCACAAAAAACTATTTGTTAAGAATAAAATTTAGTATAAAATGTTTCTATAATAATAAAAAATCCTTAATTCTTTTGGGGACCATAATGGGTATGATCATGTTTTGATTTTATTAGACGAAATACCAGAATATAATAACTAGATGATTAGATAATCAAATTAATTTGAATATTATAATAGAGGGTGCCGCCCCCCCGCCCATCTAGCTTCATGACTCTCCCCAGTTTCAAGAAAAGTACCACCCCCATTTTATTCACTTCTAAAGAATTAGAAGAGCTTTTTATTACCTTTTGTCGAAGCTATAAGACTTGACCGTTTTTATTTTTAGCATTTATAATCCTAAACTGCAACAATTTTCACCCCCCCCCCCCCCACCCCAGAAATTTCAATGACGTACCCTGCGTCTTAACCTCCCCCCTCCCTGTGGGCACGCCTGATTAATAAATTAAATAAAAAACAAAGGAATTAGAAATAAGTTGATACAAAAATAGTATCCATTGTTTTTGAGACATTTTGTAAAAGTTAAGCAAAAATATGTTACCATATTTTTCCATCAAGATTACACTACCTACTTCTGAGATTTTGGGTATGGTAAAATGAAAACATACATTAAATATTTATAGTAATAATAAAAATAAAATAATTTACCTTGGACACCTAGAATTGTTGAATTCAAATTATAAAAAACAAATAGGCTATCTCCCCGAGCCTGGGAAAACGGCAAAGAGTCTCTACCGTTCAAAGAATACATTGTTCAAAGAATACATTGTTCAAACAATGAGGAAATTCAAATTTAAAATGTGATTTCGATATCAATAAATATTGTAAGATTATTTATGTCCATCGATTAAATTAATAAGTTGTTGTAAGGAAAATAAGGACAATAGTTTATGCAAATATTTTTTATTTTATGTCAACTTTGTCTGACAGCTATTGTCCTTATTTCGTTATTTCCCTACAACAACTTATTAAATATATTAAGATTCATCTTATGTATTTTACGCATACAGAGAGAAATTCCTATAACTTGGCCACAAAAAAAACAAACTATTTGTTAAGAATAAAATTTAGTATAGGGTGCCATAATAAAATAAACTGCAACGGATCGTTGCTAAACTTTATCCAAATTCATTTGAAATATTAATATGTTCTTGAGTAAAGTACTTTAAAATATAATTTTACTAAAAACTTTATTTAACCTTATTTGTGGTCCCCAAGGTACTTAATTAGGATATTAAATTTCATCAAAATTGGTTAAGTCATTTTCAAGATATTTAGAAAAAACTAAAAAAGTACTGAAATAAAGTACTAATGTTTGTGGACCGATATGTACCAAAAACTAATCAGCGCTTCATTTTGTTAAACTAATGGTAGGTTTTCAATTTCATTTCAATCAGCGCAAAGGTGTGGAAAAAATCGTGGACAAAAAAAACGATAACACACACACACACATCCATCCATCCATCCATCCCCACGCACTTCCAAAAAAAATGGCACTTTTTGGCCTCTCGACGAGATTCCAGGTAATTTTTGGCAAAACCGTCACGTGCTAAAATTCAATCTCATTGAATACTTCAATTTGTGACCTTAATTGAGTCCATGGGTTCCGTAGTCTTTACCTGAGGACCCTTTGAAGTCGCGCTTGCCGCGAGAGCGATTACAATACTTTCTCCCATGCTTCGCATTGGATAAAGTAAAAAATCCTTGATTCTTTCGGCACCAAAATGAGTATGATCAATTGATCATGTTATGATTATTAGATGAAATACAAGAATATTATAACTAGATGATTAGAGAATCAAATTAATTTGAATATTATAATACAGGGGTGCACGCCCCCACCCCCTCTAGCTTCATGACTGCCCCCAATTTCAAGAAAAGTTCCAGCCCCCATTTTATTCATTTCTAAAGAATTAGAAGAGCTTTTTATTAACTTTTGTCGAAACCATAAGATTTGAGCATATAATGCTAAAATGCAACAATTTTCAGCCCCCCCCCCCCCCAGAAATTTAAATGACGTACCCTCCATCTTAACCCCCACCCCCTATGGGCACGCCTGTATAATAAATTAAATAAAAACCAAATGAATTAGAAATAAGTATATTCAAAAATAGTATCCATTGATTAAAACAGGAATAGCAGGGAATTGGACAATAAATAAAAAAACAGAGTTTTTAGTAAATGGTCCAGACGTTTCGTCTATTTATTTCGACTTCCTCAGTGGCCCATCTTATCACTCTTTGTCAAAAGACAATTCCACTACGCGACGATTTGTGAAAGTGAAATTGTCTTTTGACAAAGATGATAAGATGGGCCACTGAGGAAGTCGAAATAAATAGACGAAACGTCTAGCCCATTTAATAAAAACTCTGTTTTTTATTTATTGTCAATTCCCTGCTATTCCTGTTTTAATCAATATTTATTATGGATTCGAATGATATATAGTTATAGTACCTATCCATTGTTTTTGAGACATTTTGTAAAAATTAAGAAAAATTATGTTACCATTTTTTTCATACAAGATTACACTACTTCTGAGATATTGCGTATGGTAAAATGAAAACACATTCAATATTTACAACTATATTTTCTATTAACCAGATTCGAAGCCTGCCTTCGGCGGGCAACTTGCTTACCCCCCCCCTGCACTTCGCAGTGGGTTTTGAAAAAATAATTTAAATTTCCTAATTTTAATAAATTTTATTTGTCATGAACTATTAGTGGGTTTTATAATTAAAAAAATCACGTCGCCGTCGTCGTGCAATCCGATTATGATAAGTAATAGATAGATATAAAAATGTTTCGATTTAAAATATTTAACCACACACCCTATTATCAGTACAGATATATTTACGTGTGTGTGTGTGTGTGTCTAAGTACGTAAGTGTCCCTTGTGTGTGTATGTGTGTGTGTGTGTTGGCCGAGTTGCGCCAGATTCCGGTTTGGCCTGTCCCTGACCCGTTTGATATTGTTCCACCATCTCATATAATGTTAAGACATACCATAAGCCAACTGAACTGACGAAGGTGTCGCCTCAGATGACTCACAAGTTAGTTAAAATGCCGCGCCCGGCTGAAAAACTTGCCGACCGATTCGATCTAGAGCAGACCGGGCGGGCAGGCCAGCACCTACCAAGGGTGGTTGGTTGGCTTGCCTAACCTGGGCCAATTGCGAAACACCCCCTTATCCCTTACAGCAGACACGACCCAAGGAAATACCCAACAAACACCGGTGACCGCAAACAATTCGCCGGTCCACCCTTTTAGAAATTTCAATTCATTCAACCAAGAAAATAAGGTGGATTTCGATAGATTCTCTCTAGAAAGGGACGGTAAAATTTAATTAATTAACAAACTGGAGGGGGAAAAAAACTCGGTAAGCTTGCCCCGAATTTTTTGATTTGACAAATTTACCATACAGGGTATGGACAAGTATTTCAATCGTGAGTGTTTTTATTTTCCTCGTTTATTTGAAATATTTCAATAATGGCTGAAACTATTTTGATAAAAAAAATTGAGCGAAACCATGGCGTTTTGGTCTACAAGAAAGCTATGTAGAGGGTACATCGAAAAAATTATATTTTACGAGACATTAATTATTTTGTCATAATATCTGTAAGTACGTTAGTCTATGTGTTAGCAAATTTGGTGTACGTTCTGACTCAAAAAACAGAGTAAATATTAAAACGATATTTCACACGACGTTTTTTTCTTTACCATACAGGGTATGGTCAAGTATTGTAATCGTGCATGAAAAAAGTGGTTTTTTCCTTCTTTTTTTCGAAATATCTCAAAAACAGCTCAAGCTATTTTGATTAAAAAAATTGAGCAAAATCATGGCATTTCGCTCTACAAAAAGCCCTAATAAGTGAACATCGAAAAAATTATATTTTTCGAGATAATAATTGTTTTGTCAAAATGTCTGTTAGTCTGTCTGTTAGTTAGTCTGTCTGTTAGTTAGTCTGTCTGTTAGTTAGTCTGTCTGTTAGTTAGTCTGTCTGTTAGTTAGTCTGTCTGTTAGTTAGTCTGTCTGTTAGTTAGTCTGTCTGTTAGTTAGTCTGTCTGTTAGTTAGTCTGTCTGTTAGTTAGTCTGTCTGTTAGTTAGTCTGTCTGTTAGTTAGTCTGTCTGTTAGTTAGTCTGTCTGTTAGTTAGTCTGTCTGTTAGTTAGTCTGTCTGTTAGTTAGTCTGTCTGTTAGTTAGTCTGTCTGTTAGTTAGTCTGTCTGTTAGTTAGTCTGTCTGTTAGTTAGTCTGTCTGTTAGTTAGTCTGTCTGTTAGTTAGTCTGTCTGTTAGTTAGTCTGTCTGTTAGTTAGTCTGTCTGTTAGTTAGTCTGTCTGTTAGTTAATCTGTCTGTTAGTTAGTCTGTCTGTTAGTTAGTCTGTCTGTTAGTTAGTTTGTCTGTTAGTTAGTCTGTCTGTTAGTTAGTCTGTCTGTTAGTTAGTCTGTCTGTTAGTCTGTGCGTTACCAAATTTTTGTGGACGAGCTAGCTCAAAAACTAGTGTGAATATCAAAACCAAATTTCACACGTAGTTTTGGTCCATTGAGATTAAGAGCTGATTAGATTTTGGTGCATATCGACCCAAAATTAAGGGGGTGGAAGGGGGGTTAAAAATTAAAAATCTAGGCCATTTGAGCAAACTCAACCAAATTTTGTATACATAATCAGTGGGACCCCAGAAGTCTAAAAATGCAAAAACTACCCGCCCAAAATAGGGGAGTGGTGGTCAAAAATTAAAAATCTTGGCCATTTACCAAACTCAACCAAATTTTGTATACATAATCACCCCAGAAGTCTAAAAATGCAAAAACTAACCCCCTCCCCTACATGATTATAAATAATTTTATTAAATATTAAATATAAGTTAGGGGCCAGGTTGTATGATAAAGTCAAGTGGATGGCCACATCAGAACACGTCAGCTTATTTGTGATAACATTAAGAGCTGATTAGAATTAGAAACATATTTTAAGGGAAGGGGGGGGGGTTAAAAATTAAAATTGAAAAATTTTAAAACTTGAAAAATGGAATTTACTATAAAAGGGTTTCCTATAATAAAAAAAAGATATGTAATGGAGGGTAAACGGCGGTATGCGGGGTATAAGATATACCCTGTGATTTGATCTGAGCAAATAGCGTACAAATACCCTGTACTAGGTTGTACAATTTATTTTAAATTTCACAATCCCGGTTTAGATTAGATATTAGATTAGATTTTTTATTGTTGCTCTGAGAATGATATTCTCCTGGAGCATAAAAGAGAATGAATGATACATTGATTACATAGTATCTGCTCTCATGAGAGTGAAAAAGACTAATCATTATAATACAAATAAATATAAGCATAAAGTAAAAACATCACCCCATCAGCCAGCCCTTTGCTGACTCAATAACAAATTGAAATTCTTAATTTTAATAGCGCCAAAATATCTCCCCCTCCCCCTTACACTGACAGGAATTGTATTCCAGAGCTTGACGGAATGCACTGAGAAATGACCTGCCATAGGATGATGTCCTATGAATTGGAATTTGAAAGTCCTAGCGCCTGCAAAGCTTTGGAACTTAATGCTTTTAAACAAGAATTTATCATATAAATATATATAGGGGATTTGTTCTTAAATAGATTCTAAAGAAATGTTCCAAAAATAGGTATATCTCTCTTTTTAGGAAGCTTCAACCAACCCAGTTTATTGTGGTATGTGTTCATTAATATGGATACCGTAAATAAATCTATAGAGGCTTATAGAGTATACCTTCTGCTAATTTTAAGACTAAAGCACTGCCTAGACCTGAACTATACCCAAAAATGTTCTTCAAAACCGAGACTCTCATAAACAAAAAGATTATTAAAATTTAAATTTTTATTAATTTATTAATATTAATTATTATACAATATACAACGTTTCGATCGACTTATTCTTCGATCGTTCTCAAGTTGATCTCATACTACATACTTTTAATTATTTATGTATGATTTAAATAAAAATTCAAATTTTAATCAAATTAATCACAAAAATAAAAGCTTCAACAGTTTCATTTCTAAAAAGATTATTATTATTATAAATCTAGAGTTTCAAAAAAATTAACTACTAGATACCCTACGAGCAAAATAGCTGTATAATTTTAGGTTATACAACTGTTATGTTTTATTGATGTTTTATAAGCGTTATGGAGCACTTATACAACAGTAACAAAAGATAAAAGTTATATAACCTAAAATTATACAGCTACTTTGCTAGTTGGGTAGAGTACTATACTACATAGAATTATACTATATATAAGAGCCTAGATTAATTTGTAACAACGCTGAGAGAATTTTCTTTAAAAAAATTACCCTCTTACCTAGAATCGAACCGACGAACTCTTGAACTAAAGGCATCAGCTCTAGCCATTACACCAATGCAACATTAATATTTATATCTTGAATTCTGTTACTAAAACTAGATATTTTTGATTTAGACTTTGTGTCGAGATAATATTGTATTCATTTGAACTCGAATGAAATGAAAAACACCAATAGATTTTAAATTAAGAATCATTAAATATATATTAATTAACGAGGCAAATTTGAAATATAATTGTAATTTGGACTCGAATTTTGAAAGGAAAGACTCCAATTCATTTTAAATTAAGAAACATTAAATATATTGATAATTATTCCTCCCCCCCCTCCCCCTCGCCACTCAAAAATTAAAGATGCGAAACTTTTAAGAGACGATGTATTTTCGGTAGTTTACGGGTATACATTTGGAGTGTGGTTTTTTAAGAGGAATAAAATTTTTGGACCGAGACGCTGCCCGCCAGGGCACCAAGTGGAGGGCCGAGCTTCGAGGGTGTGCCGAAGGCACGCTCGAAAAGCTCGTTATTATTAAAATAAATAAAATTATTTCAGAATGCAAGAAGATCTTTTAATCAATAAAAAATTGAAGGTCAAAATATAGATGGGAGAACGTATACGTATTAGTTAGCCTAGGTCAGAAATAACAAAAACTCAACTCATCCAAAAACGCTTCGAATTTATTTTTTCACTTCTTCAACAGGACTATTAGTTATTAATTATATTAGTTGCCCATGTGCAGCTTACACAATAGTTGGCTGCATTAACTGTTCTCTATATAATGTACATTGGTAACTAATATAATTAATACCTAATCAATAGTTCCGTTGAAGTGAAAAAATAAATTAAAGGTGTCGATTAATTAAATTCGAAAAGTCGACTAATTAAACTAACCAATTAAATTAAACTAAACCTGATTATATAAATTTATAGTAGGGTAACTGAACTACCGTGTCTATACAGTTGTATAAAAAAAATAAAAATAAAAAACTATTTCTAAAGTCGTTATCATGTTTTGTGGCGTGAATCATAAAAGTAAGAACTTATCTGATTATAGTACGTACAAATGCCCTAAGGCTTATGATTCAATCTGTGCGTACCTACTGTGAACATAGAAACCTTTGATATTTTATTTTATTTTCGCAATAGGTATTATAGCTTTAACGATTCCGAAAACTAGAAGCCGACAAATAGTATTTCATTACACGTAAAAATATTGAAGTCTCCCCCCCCCCCCCCCCGCAGGGCCAAAAAAGATATATTTAAATTTCGATCCGTTAAAAGTATGGTAATGGCCCTTGCCAACACTGGTAAAGAAAGTAATAACAAAAGAGCAGTAATTGCTACTGATCAAACAAACAATGGCATTCGTTTTAGCCTAAGACCTACAGGACGCATGTTGATTACCGTTGTAATAAAATTAATCACCGCTAAATGCAACGAAAAAATTCGCAAATCAACCATAAACTCATTTTTGATAAATATCTAAATTATTTATTTTTAGCAAAAAAATCCTAAGTTAACATTTTTAAGATACGAGACGTTTATTGTGAATTTAAACTCTATAGTCAATTTTTTCAAAGATGAAAACATTTTTGACCATATAGTCCAAGAGCTGGTGACACATTTTTGAGTACGGATTTGACCCAACTAGAAATAATGCGTAATAGTACCGTCTATGATAGGTGTACAAGGAATGGCCAGTCTGGCTGGTCTAAGCAGGTGGTGGACCAGGTACTGCACATGGTGGGAGTGCGGTAAAAAATACATTTGTGTTAAAAAATATTTTTGACCCACAATGAAATTATAAAAATTATAATTTATAGTCAATTATAAACATAATATATTCACTCCAGACCATTTGAGTGGTGGGACGTGGAACCAGACCACCCAAAGTGTATTTTTACAACATGCAAAAAAATAGCAT